>JAODAL010044406.1:0-32893 GCA_025379985.1 Phyllomedusa bahiana
TTTTTTAAAAATGTGGGGGTTATGCGGTTTGGGGCTCTTGCTGGGGCCCCAGGACATTTTTGTCAATGTCCATTTTAAAAAAAAGGGTTTGGTTGAAAGACCCCTTTTTCCCGGGACATTTTAAAAATTTGGGGGGGTCATGAAGGTTTGGGGCTCATGCGGGGGCCCCAGGCGGTATAGTCAAGGGCCCGTAAAAACTAAAAAGGTTTGGTTGAAAGACCCCTTTTTTTCCGGCATTTTTTAAAAAAATTGTGGGGCTCATGCAGGTTTGGGGATCATGCTGGGGCCCCCGGGGACAGGTATAGTCAATGTAGTTCAACAAAATTTGGGGGTTTTAAAAAGATTTCCTTTTTCCGGAATTTTTAAATGGGGGGGTGGGGGCAGGGCAGGTTTGGGGCTAAAGCTGTGGCCCGAAACGGAAAGTCAATTTTCCAGTGAAACAAAAGGGTGGTTAAAAGACTCCTTTTTAGGGGAAAATTTTTAAATGTGGGGGCCCATGCAGGTTTGGGGCCCCATGCTGTGGGCCCAGGACGGGTTTATAGTTTTTGTCCGGGTGAAAAAAAAATTTGGTGGCTGAAAGACCCCTTTTTCGGCATTTTTAAATGTGGGGGTATGGGGTTTTTGGGGGCTCATGCTGGGGCCCGGGACGGGTTTATGTAAAGCCCAAAGTGAAACTAAAATGGGGGTTGAAAAAATCCTTTTTACGGCAGGTTTTTAAATGTGGGGGTCATGCGGTTTGGGGCTCATGTTGTCCCCAAGGACGGGGTTTTGTTCAATGTCCGTTCAACAAAAAAGGGGGGTTTGAAAGACCCCTTTTTCCGGCCCTTTTTTTAATCTGGGGGTTTCAGCAGGTTTAATGGTCATTTGGGTACGGGGAAGGGTATATTTTGGGTGTCAGTTCAACAAAAATTTGGGTGGTTGAAAGATTTTTTTTGCGGAAATTTTTTTAAAAAATCGGGGGGGCCATGCAGGTTTGGGTATGCTGCGCCCGGGAAAGGGTTAAATTTTCAATTTTCCAAGTTAAATTTTAACCCTTTGATGGTTAAATAAATACTGCCTTTGGATTTTTTAATTTTTGTGGGTGATGCGGGGTTTAAGGGTCGGCTGTGGTACAAGCCCAGGGATTTGTAAAAAGGGTTTCTGTAAATTTTTTTTTCTGGGGACTTTTTTTAACCTTTAAGTGTCTTGCCAAAGATGTGGGCCCGTATCCTTTTGGGACTGTTGTGGTTTTAATTTCAGTTCCCACCCTTTTTTGGGGGTTTGAAAATAAAGAAAGTGTTGTTTTTCCCCCATAGATTTTAAATTTGGTCATGGGGCCCCTTTAATCGTTGTCACTATCGAAAAACCTTTTCGATAGCGGGCCCTTTTTCGACTATCGATCGATCTGATAGCCAACCCCAATCGCTAAAAAATTTATTCATTTTTATTTTTTTTATTTTCGAAACCCCCCTTAGGGTTTTGTTCATTTTATTTTAGGAGTTCCCGTTAAAAATTTTTTTAGTCTTTTTCATTTGATTTTGGGCATGTACAGTTTTAATTAAGATTGCTTAGAAAACCCATTAAAAGCGTCGGGCCCCTTTCCCATTTGGGCCAAAATTAATTTTTTTTCCCCCTCTTTTTTAAATTTTGCCAAAAACACAAAACGAGCCGTCTGCATTTTTTTTCCAAAATTTTAAAAAAAATTGGGGAAAAATTTTTGTCTTTCAGCAAACAAATATTACACAGGGTTCAAAAGCCCATCCCCAGGGAAAAATTTTTAACCCCCAAATATAAAAAAAATCAAATTTTTTTCAATTTGTTAAAACTTAAATATTAAAAACTTTCCCTTATTTCCCAAAAATAAATTAAATTTCTGTAAGATAGAAAGAAAGGGGTATACTTAGCTTCCAAAAGGGGATATTTACCAATCCTGCACCCATATAGTCCAATGGAAATTGGGGTACTTCCACTTTTTTAACCCCAAAACCCGGGGCCTTTTATTTAATAAAATAAAATACCTCTTAAGCCCCCTATTTTTGCCCTAAAAAATTTCCTTTTGGGGTAGTCGCCCGATAAGGGCGGCCCCACATTAACGGCTTCCCCCCTGGAAACACTAGTATATATAAATTAGGGACAAGGGGTAACCAAAGAAGATTTTCAAAAAATATATAGTCTCCCGAGCGTTTCCCCAAATCAGGTTCATGGGGGTCAGTCTCCAGTAAGCAGATAGTCCAGCCATGAAGGAAAGGGTCCCCCAATCTTTTTAGGACCCCTTTAAAATATACCTACAGAGTTTAAAAAAATTGGGGTCGTCTGATCAAAATTAAGATACACAGGGGGAGTGGGGTCAAGCTCAGGTTGGAGGAGGGGGGGAGTGGTAAAACAAGGTAAGGGGAAATGGCGTTCACAAGACCCAGACCTTATGGCTCATTGGACCTCGTCATCTCCCTCTTTTTTAAAAAGGGGATATGTATACCTGGGGGAACGCCAGCAGAAAACCGAAGCCTAATTGAAGTAAAAACATATAATTTTTAATGATCGGCCATTGGGGGAAGAAGAAAATTAAGGTTTTGCCCGTGGCCTGTCATTTATACCTAAAACAAAGTTTGACGCATTTGAAGGGGTAAAGGATATAAATTTATTCATATGGAATTAAAATGGATAATTTTTTTAAAGCTAAAGATGCCCAGGAGCAATATATTGGGGGTATCGAGGAAGATATGTTGGGGTTAGGATACTCTGGGATTTTGGGGAAAAACTTTCACCGGGGATCATCTATAACCTTGCCCAAAAGTAAGAGGACCCCCCTAGATGGACCGTCCGGAATAGACATCTTCTGAGAATGGTATGAAAAAAATTTGATCATTGGCTAAAACTTGTATCCCCGGGGGAAACCCTGGGGGGAAAGACGGAACTTTTCCCATGAGGACGGTTTTTTAAAAGCGTCGTATGTTTTTAGATCGTCGCTCTCTACCCCGGGTGTCCGAAAGGTTAGAAGCAACCCTTTGAAAAAAGCAGAAAGCAGGAACGTGGGGAAATTGTTGTTACCAAGAAAAATAGAAAAAAGGAGGGGGCCCAAGCCAAAATTTTTGGGAATTTTTATGCAGAGTGAGAGATAAAAGCGTTGAAAGATGGAAATATTTCTAAAGATATGCCCTCTCTGACTTTCCCCAAATAAACCATTTTTTAACGTATCGGCGTGGAGATTTTTTAAGAGATAGGTAGTTAAAAGCATTATAAAAGGCCTAGGAGAGGGGGACTTGGTTAGAGAGGAGACCGAAAGGGATGTTTTGTGTGGGATAATTGGGGCCTGTCCCTTTATAGAGCAACGAATCGTTTAAAGATCAAAATGGGGAAAGATAGTCCTAAAAGGTTTTTTTAAATTTTAAGTTGAAAGGTTTTGGTTTTCCCCTTTTGTCTGTAAAGCCAGCTTTTCTATGTAGGCAAGACCACCGCCCGATGCGCCGAAGGGGGGGGAGAACACGGGTGATGGCGAATGGAGGGGCCAGCGTGCCCGCCATGTATGGGAATGCATGGGGTGACCCTGGGTGTCCAATTTTGTTTATAGAGGGATTTATCCATCGCCCCGGGAAAAGGAAATTTGGGTAATATGTTTAAAGGAAAAGGCCAGTGGGTTTACCGTTTGAGATCGTGAGTCCTGGTGGCCCAAATGAGTCTTTTTCAGTTTGGATCTTTCTTTTTATTTAATGTGTCTTCACTGTAAAAGTTGTTAGAGAAATTTTTTCCTTAGTGCTATGGAGTTCTGTCTGGTTGGGGATTTACTCCGTTTTAATTAAATTCATAAAAGAGGTACTGATTTTTCCCTTTTTTTGGTAAATTTACCTGTTGGTGATCTCCTTTTGTACAAATTATGTCTTGTGACAATTTACATAAAATTCCTATGCTTTCTATTTTTTCTTTCTTAATCATACCTTTTATAAGTATAGTTTTTGTAGTATCGAGGGGCGTTTACACAGACAAATGAAATATTTAATATATCCTAATCAATGGTAATGTAAAAAGGGTTGTGGTTGTTAATGAATTAATTGGGGGTTTATAGTATTTTAGGGCCCCTTTCCCCTGGTTTGTGCGGGGGTTACCCAAACTGCTGTACGGGGTATGTGTAGGGGCTTGGGGAACTGCTTATTTTTGGGGATGTATAATGAATCGCTAATGGCTCTTGGGATTTCGCAGTAAAAATACCGCTGAGCTTTTGGGCATGCCGGGTCTCGTAGCGCGCTTTCGAAAATGGATGATCTGGAGGCCGCCGGGCATGCCGGGTAGTCTAAGCGGCAGTGCAGTTGCCAATTCCGGAGCCGTTACTGGGGGCCCTGTACCCCTCATGCTCGGCAAGTTTACTGTCTGTTTTAATATGACAGCTGCTTCAGGAGCCCTTTTAATAGCTTTACTTATCACTTGTTGATACTTTTTAGCATAGGTTTAGTTGAATTATAATTTAATAAGAGGGTGGTTCACCAAATTTTTTAATTCCCGTGAGGTTATTTAAGGGGTCCCTTTGAATTGGGGACGTCTTTCCCTCATGGGGGACTATCTCTGTATCTGGGAAAGATCCCCCCATGAACCCGATTTGGGGAAAAGCGTCGGGGACTAGGGAACTTATATTTTTTAAACTCTCTGTTGTGTTTTACCCCTTGGCCCTATTTAGTATATATAGTGTTCCAGGGTGTAAGCCGTTTAAAGTGGGGCCGCCCTTATCGGGGGGACTACTATTAAGGCATTTTTAGGGCTTTAAATGGGGGTTATAGGGTAGTTTATTATTTATCAAAGCAGTTTAGGTTTAAAAATGGAAATATCCCCAATTCCTTTGGACTATATCGGTGCAGGATTGGTGAATATCTCCTTTTGGAAGCTAAGTATACTCCCTCTTTCTATCTTACATGTAATAATTTAGTTTTTGGAAATAAGGAATAGTGTGTTATATTTAAGTTTTAACTAATTGAAATAAAGCTTTGATGTTTTTATATTTGGGGTTATAATTTTTCTGTGATAGGCATTTCTTTTCCCCATAGAACTCTATGATAAGTAGCTCACCTGCTGATTGGCTAAGCAGGACGAGCCCCTCTTCCCCATAACCAATCACAGTACTAGAATATTTCCCATAGACAGCAATAACTTTTAGGGCGCCCTTCTATCGCGCCCTTCTTGCTCCACTCAAAATAGACAAACTACATATGATTGGTGGATTCATATCTGCCGCCTGGTCTCAACCAATCAGCTCTTTTCTGCCTTTTTTACTGTATTTTGAACTGTCCTTCCTTTTCATTTGATTGGTCAGTACTGCTCCATAGGTTATAATGGTTCACTGTCGCTCCTATTCTGATTGGTTGGTTTTTGTCGACCAATGAGAAGAACTTACAGAATTTGAATTACTGTATTTCCCGACAGTTTTCTATATCACAATTCCTGATGTAGCGCCGGTCTCGGCGACAAACGCGTTATTAGGGATTGGAGTGATACATGTTTTTAGAAGGTTTTAGCTCTTTTACAGATAATATTTTACACTTAATAAAAACGATTTTTTTTAATCATACTCCATGCCTCATGGAGCTGAGAGCCAAGATTTCATTTCCCCAATCTCTCCATAGACTACAATGGAACAAAGTAGCTCGCACTCTGATTGCCCAGGATAACCAAGCCCCCGCTAGCTCAACCAATCAGCTCTTTCCTGCCTTTTTTACTGTATTTTGAACTGATCCGCCTTTTCATTTGATTGGTCAATACTACTCCATAGCTCATAATGGGTCACTGTCGCTCCTATTCTGATTGGCTGGTTTCTGCCGACCAATAAGAAGAGCTTACAGAATTTGAATTACTGTATTTTCCCGCAAGTTTCTATAACCCAATTCCTGATGTTGCGCCGGTGATGGTGACAAACGCGTTGTTAGTGATTTTATTTATGTATGTTTTTAGAAGGTTTGAGCTCTTTTTCAGATAATGTTATACACCTAATAAAAACGATTTTTGGAATCATACTCCATGCTTCACTGAGCTGAGAGCTGAGATTGATTTCTTTTTCTTATATATTATTTCTCTAATTTTACGTTCTCGCTTCACTTCACCTCCTCCGGCTCATTTAGACCACAATCAACTAGGTCTGCCTGTCGGAGCTGCAATGCGCCTCACTTTGCCGACCCACGATCATGCATGCCTCGAAGTATTCGAAAGTGCCGCGTCCCGCCCCAGAGTGCCCACACCGCGGCCATTGCACGGCCCTTCATGTTAGGCACAGCCGAAAGTGGCGAAGCTTGCGTTTAATATCATATCCCTGCGTCCAACAGTGGATGCGGATCGGTGAGCCGCAGTTTTCACCAGAAAACAGGCGCAACTCCCGATCATACATGTCACCCTAATTGTCCAGCTTCCTTTTACCTGCCTATGCCAATCACAGAGATGAGTGTAGGTAAGGACATAAAAAGGACTGTGCAGATGTAGCTGCATGGCTACGCAGTTATTTCTTTGTTTGAGCAGAACCATTTAACAGGGCTTTACCAGATCATAAAGAGAATAGCTCAAGGAGTCTGCAAAGGTGAAGACTTTCCTTAAGCAGGGGTAGATTCATAGTCATGCAGCTATAGAGCTAAAGTGAAGGGTGACAGCAAGTGAGATATGTGTTTTAAGAAATAATGTACTCCCTGTTATAAATGATTAAGAATGCGTGAAGTCACCTTGCAGTTCCTTAGACTGGATAAAAGCACATTGTACTTTTAGAAAGTCATAAAACTCCTTGATGATTTCTAATATTTTTATAATTAGCTTTACAGGGTCTAATTAATCAACAGACATGTTAATTAATTTTGGATATAACTGCAAAATTTTGACAGCAGAATCCGCCAATGACAAAGTGATGTTTTGTACTAATAGGTGTAGGGAATTCGGTACTACCATGCTGAAATGTTGCAGATACTTTTTGGTGCAAGCAGGAACTATTTAATTTGTTGTGTGCACAAAATGCTTAGCAGTTACTGTCACTTTAAGTGGTGCAAAAGTATAATGGTTACAGTCTCCAGGAGAGGTGCGCAGCTTATCGACTCCTGTCACAATCAGTAAACACAATTTCTTGAATAGCAGATAAGAATAGTCTCTCTCCAATCATCAGGTCAGGATTGCTAACAGTTTTTGAATGTACCTCCTATGCTGCTATGCACATAGTTGCCAACTTTTGAAATTGAAAAAGCAGGAGATTGTAGTGGGCGGCGCCCATCTTGTCGGTGTGCCACGCCCCTTCAAAAAGCCACACCCACTCCACCTAACTGCATAACGGCTTTGGAAGAAAGACAGGTAGATGCCCTTATAGCCAGGTAGTAGCCCCTCATAACCAGGTAGTGCCCCTTACAGGCAGGTAGATGCCCCCTTGTAGCCAAGTAGATGCCCCTTTGTAGCCAAGTAGATGCCCCCTCTGTAGCCAGGTAGATGCCCCCCTTTGTTAGCCAGGGAGTGCCCCCATTGTTTGCCAGGTAGTGCCCCCTCTGTTGCCAGGTAGTTGCCCCCTCTGTTGCCAGGTAGATGCCTCCATTGGTAGCCAGGTAGTGCCTCCTTTGTTAGCCAGGTAGTGCCCCCTCTGTTGCCAGGTAGATGCCCCCATTGTTAGCCAGGTATTGCCCCCTTTGTTAGCCAGGTAGTACCCCCTCTGTTGCCAGGTAGATGCCCCCATTGTTTGCCAGGTATTGTCCACTTTGTTAGCCAGGTAGTGCCCCCTCTGTTGCCAGGTAGATGCCCCCTTTGTTTGCCTTGTAAAGCCCCCAGTTGCCAGGTATTTACCCCCTCTGTTGCCAGGTAGTGCCCCCATTGTTAGCCAGGTAGTGCCCCCATTGTGAGCCAGGTAGATGCCCCCATTGTTTGCCAGGTAGTTCCCCCTCTGTTGACAGGTAGGTGCCCCCATTGTTTGCCAGGTAGGTGCCCCATTGTTTGCCAGGTAGTGCCCCCTCTGTTGCCAGGTGATGCCCCCATTGTTTGCCAGGTAGTGCCCCCATTGTTTGCCAGGTAGTGCCCCCTCTGTTGCCAGGTGATGCCCCCATTGTTTGCCAGGTAGTGCCCCCATTGTTTGCCAGGTAGTGCCCCCATTGTTTGCCAGGTAGTGCCCCCTCTGTTGCCAGGTAGTGCCCCCTTTGTTGCCAGGTAGTGCCCCCATTGTTTGCCAGGTAGTGCCCCCTCTGTTGCCAGGTAGTGCCCCCATTGTTGCCAGGTAGTCCCCCATTTTTTGCCAGGTAGTGCCCCCCATTGTTTGCCAGGTAGATGCCCCCTCTGTTGCCAGGTAGTGCCCCCATTGTTTGCCAGGTAGTGCCCCCTCTGTTTGCCAGGTAGCTGGCCAAGCCCCATTGTTGCCAGGTGGAAGTGCCCCCATTTTTTTGCCAGGTAGTGCCCCCTCTGTTGCCAGGTAGTGCCCCCTTTGTTGCCAGGTAGTGCCCCCATTGTTTGCCAGGTAGTGCCCCCTCTGTTGCCAGGTAGTGCCCCCATTGTTGCCAGGTAGTGCATCCATTGTTTGCCCGGTAGATGCCCCCTCTGTTGCCAGGTAGTGCCCCCCTAAAAATAAAATAATAAAAGCCACTCACCTGACCAGGCTCCTGCAGCGCGGCCGCTCCGGACGATCTCCTCAGGGGAAGTGAGTGCAGCCGCGCGTCACTCCCTCTGCGCCGCTGACATGTATGTACGGCGCACACACCGGCGCTGTACATACAGGGGGAGGAGGGAGGAAGGAGCGATCCCTCCGGCCTCCTCCCTACACAGCGAGACTCCGGGTGGGTGAAGCGGGCGCTGCGGCCGCTTCACCCACCTGTAGGAGCGGCCGGGCGACGCAAGAGTAGCGCACCAGCGCTACTCTGGCACCACGGTCAGTTAAAGAGCCCCCGCCGCCTGCTGGCGGCGGGAGGAATGCCAGCTCTCCCGGGAGGGCAGGGGGGACCCCAATTAGCAGGACCCCCCGCCAAAAGCGGGAGAGTTGGCATGTATGGCTATGCATCAAAGGAAGATTACCCTTTACCACTACTTCACCTACCTAGGCATTGTCACTATCTGTTGTCACAGCAATTTTTTCAAAATCATCGTGATCCACCCTGTAGCATGCATACTAGTAACACTTGAAGAAGATAGAAAGCAGTCCCCTTGAACACAGTGTATAGTCTGAGTAGGATGCTACCTCTTAAAGTGGTATACCGATCACAGCAAGTGCGGTTGTAAGGGTCAATTACTGTAAAGTCAGCTGTTTACAGGTCTTCTTTGCTCCTTCAACTTACTCTCTTGTTTCATGGCTACGGACCACCACTGTATGCTTTCACTTGTGGCCGGTAATGCAATTTTACTTTGATGTTGTCTGTGGCCTGGATAGTGGAGATGCATATTTTTGTACTCAATCTCCCTCCCCCAAAGGAACTTATTCTCAGATAGTCTTTGATAATGCTACATTACTGGCCAACACTGAAAGCACACAGTGGTGGTTGATAACCAAGGAGACCAGAGAGCAAGTTGATGGTGCAAAAAACCTGTTTTAGGTAAAGCATTCATATTTTTTCAATTACGTGCATTTTGAAACTTGCCTGCAATAGAGTAATTAGCTCTTCCAGCAGCACTTTCTGTAATAGGAAAAACCCCTGTAAGTGTACCAGTATTACTTTCCACAACAACAAATAGGTGTATAGGTCAGATTGGTCTGAGTCTCACCTTTGTGACTGCCCTTATCTCCAGAACAGGACCCCAAAACTTACTCCCCATTCTGCATGGAAAAGTGGCCCCACTTCATTGAAATGGGATTTCCGAACACAGCCTAAAGTAACTGCTCAGTTGTAGTGAGAACACTCATTGAAATTAATGGAGAGTCTCCATTCAGAACAGGTAATTTCTGTGGCCTAATCTGAAGTTCGTATCTGATTTTGACGACAAGCCCTTTAACGTAACAGTAAGTTTATATATACAGCCATTTTGCTGGTTCTGCTGCAGGCCCGATCTGGCAATCTGCCTAACTGGGCAGATTACCAGTGGGCTGCAAGGCCTACTAACAAATGGACCACCAGTTTTGCCTATAATTTATTCCCTGCTCTCCTGTGCAGAGCTCTACTCACTCTGTGGTCTGATGCACCTTGCTTTCTCTCTCAAAAGACGAATATAGAAAGAGAGTGGATTCACTTGTACTGAGCTGTACTTTTGTCCCAGTTAGATTTAGACATGGGTAGCTCAGAGCAGAGCCACAGGAAGCCATCCTGTGTGCACACAAAAACTCAAGAGCTGCTCCTCCCCGGTCTGATAGCAGTGTGACAGTGTAAGGGGTTGGACCACCCCTTACCAACAATGGGGAATTTGTAATATAAATGAAATAGAGTATACTGTATGGCATTTGTGTATTGTATAAATAGGGGGTAGGATGGGGTTAACTAACTCTGCAAATTATTGAGGGCAATTTAAGATACACTGTTATTACTACATCTCAGATCAGTCTCCCACTAGCTGCAATGAGGAGAACAGGTGGCATATAGGAGTGAGAAAGAGAGAGAAGAGAATAAAAAGCAGGAGACAGGTAGGCATGAGAGTAAATAAGAAGTGACGAGGATTAAGGACAGTTTGGGGAATTGTCCTATGAGAACGGAAGGAGCAGAGATATTGTAGGACTTGGAGAACTGTCCTGGGTGAGGGGAAGTAGAGTTGAGGACAAGAGAGCACAACAAAACAAAAGGAGTAAGTTGCCCTTAGGCATGACAGCTGTCCTGCAGGATGAAGTCTATGTCAGAGGAAATGGTCTTAAAACTCATCTGGAGAATTGCTAGAAAAACAGTTGAAGAGAAAGAGAAGGGTAAACTCTGTAGAGATATTGTTTACCTGTCATTGAAGTGTGAACCTGCTAAGAAACACCTATGAGTAAAGCTAGAAAGATCCCTAAGCTGAAGAGTCTCTGCGGTTATTCCAGTGCACCATACTTTTCAGCAACCCCACACGGTAGGCCTGATGTCTATACACTTCACTACCCAGGTGTATGCCACATGCCTGACACCTGGGACCTGCATCAGTTACCAAGTACATCCTCCTGCGCACACCTTTAGAACAGGAAACATAGCATAGGAGGGAACCCTGACATACTGCACCAACTCAGTGGGGCAGATTTATCAAGGCAGTTGAGCCAGAATTCTGGCTCCATTTGCACCAAAAAACAAGTGTGTGAGGCGCAGTGCGGGACTGCGCCTAAGATGCGCCGCCCGCGGTCGTGTGCTTATACATATCAAATAAAGTCCGCTGCGCCTCACCAGCATGTGGGGCGCAGTGCGGGGACTTGGACGCAGTGCGGGGCTGCACCTATTATTCGCCGTCCAAGGAGGTGCACTCATACATGCGGGGAAAAGTTCACCGCGCCTCGCCAGTGTGTGAGGCGCAGTGCGGGACTTAGGCCCAGAAGGGACTGCGCCTGACATGTATTCCGATTCGAGACAGGCTGGAAAACAGCGGAAATCATTAAAGATGTCCGTGCGGAGTATGAATCAAAAAATCGCCTTTATACAGGCGTAAAACATTCTCTGAAAAAGAGCTGAAACTTACTAAAAAATAAAATCACTTTCCAAAAATCAAGAACGGCGCTTCATCGGGAATTTGGATATTGAAAATTGCCGGGAAATACAGTAATTCAAATTCTGTAAACTCTTCTCATTGGTCGGCAGGAAACCGCCAATCAAAAATAGGAGCGACAGTGACCCATTAAAACCAATGGAGAAGTTTTGGACCAATCAAAATCAAAGGCGCGTTCAAAATACAGTACAAATGCAGAAAAGGCTGATTGGTTGAGCTAGCGGGGGCTTGGCAATCCCAGGCCAATCAGAATAGGAGCGACAGGGACCCATTAAAAACCCATGGAAAAAATATTGACCAATCAAATTCAAAGGGGGGACAGTTCAAAATACAGTAAAAATGCAGAAAATAGCTGATTGGTTGAGCGAGCGGGGCTTGGCTATCCCGGCCAATCAAGGCGAGCTACTTGTCCCATTTTTAGTCAATGGAGAGTCGGGGCAATGAAATCTCGGCGTTCAGCGCCGTGCGGCATGGTGTATGGTTAAAAAATCATTTTTATTAAGTGTAAAATATTAGCTGAAAAAGAGCTGAAACCTTCTATAAACATAAATCAATCAAATTCCTAACAACGCTTTTGTCGCCGAGACCGGCGCTACATAAGGAATTGGGATATAGAGAATTGCCGGGAAATACATTAATTCAAATTCTGTAACCTCTTCTCATTGGTCGGCAGAAACCAACCAATCAGAATAGGAGTGACAGGGAACCATTATAACCTATGGAGAAGTATGGACCAATCAAATGAAAAGGCGAACACTTCAAAGTACAGTAAAAAAGGCAGAAAAGAGCTGTTTGGTTGAGCCCAGGCGGCAGATATGAATCCCACAATCATATGTAGTGCGTCTATTTTGAATGGAGAAAGAAGGGCGCGATAGAAGCCCGCCTAAAAGTTATTACTGTCTATGGGAAATATTCTAGTACTGTGATTGGTTGAGGGAAGGGGGCTCGTCCTGCTTAGCCAATCAGCGGCTGAGCTACTTTCTCATAGAGTTCTATGGGGAAAAGAAATGCAGAGAGAGCTCTGTTTGTGATTGGCTAATTTAAAAGAGGCACGGTTATTTGGACCAATGGGAGAGCGAGCGACGCTCTTATGGGTTTTCTAATGCAATCTGTAATAAAACTGTACATGGCCGAAATCAAATGATAAGACTCCCAAAGTTGTGCCGATCTGTATATAAAATAAACAATAATATGGGGGAACCGAAAAAAAAAATAATTAAATAAATTCATTTTTTTTCTTTATTTTCGTTAGCCAAGGATCAATAGTATGGGTGTAACGAAAATAAAGAAATAAAAATGAATTTTTTTTTTCGTTATCCCCAGATTATTGTTCATTTTATATACACATCGGTACAACTTCGGAAGTCTTATCATTTGATTTCGGCCATGTACAGTTTTATTACAGATTGCATTAGAAAACCCATAAGAGCGTCGCTCGCTCTCCCATTGGTCCAAATAACCACACCTCTTTTAAATTAGCTAATCACAAACAGAGCTCGCTCTGCATTTCTTTTCCCCATAGAACTCTATGAGAAAGTAGCTCAGCAGCTGATTGGCTAAGCAGGACGAGCCCCTCTTCCCTCAACCAATCACAGTCCTAGAATATTTCCCATAGACAGTAATAACTTTTAGGGCGCCCTTCTATCGCGCCCTTCTTTATCAATTCAAATTAGACGCACTACATATGATTGGTGGATTTATATCTGCCGCCTGGGCTCAACCAATCAGCTCTTTTCTGCCTTTTTTACTGTATTTTGAACTGTCCCGCCTTTTCATTTGATTGGTCAATACTTCTCCATAGGTTATAATGGGTCACTGTCGCTCCTATTCTGATTGGCTGGTTTATGCCGACTAGTGTTGAGCGATTACGTTGGCTATCGACATCGGGCGATAGTCGATAGTCGGCCACCATCGATAAGGTTTTTCGATAGTCGATAGTCGATCATCTCCGATGACCATTAAAGTCTATGGGAGAGCAACAACACCTTCATTCTTACACCCAAACAGGGCTGGAGAAGCTGGAATTAACAGCCACAACAGTCAAATGGATACCTGATACATCTTAGGCACAACACTTAGGCTATAAAAGCCACAGAAAAAAAGTCACACACCATTCACTATCCCTGTCTTGTACCACAGCATGACCCTTAAACCTGCATCACCCACAAATTAAAAAGTGCCAGAAGGCAGTATTATTTGAACCATCATTTTCTTGAAACTGGACATTGAATATCCCTGTCCTGGAACGCAGCATGACCCTAAAAACCTGCATGACCCACAGATTAAAAAGTGTCGGAAGAAAGTAGTCTTTCAACCACCATTTTAGTTTCACTGGACATGGACTAGAACTGTCCTGGACCTCAGTTTGACCATTAAACCTGTCTGACCCCCAGATTAAAAAGTGCCGGAAAAAGGAGTCTTTCAACCACCATTTTAGTTGAACTGGACATTGACTAAACCTGTCCTGGACCGCAGTATGAACAATAAACCTGTCTGACCCCCAGAGTAAAAAGTGCCGGAAAAAAAAGAGTCATTCAACCACCATTTTAGTTCACTGTACATATACTGTCCCTGTCCCTGGCCACAGTATGACCATTAAGCCCTGTAATGCACCCCAGGAAATAAAAAGTGCCGGAAAAAGGAGGTTCCTTACCACACCACCAAAGTAGTTGAACGGACATTTGACAAACCTTTCCTGGGACCGAAGCAAGACCCATAAACCTGTCTTGATCCACAGATTAAAAAACGGTGCCGGAAAAGTAGTCTTTCAACCACCATTTTAGTTGATCTGGACATTAACTATACCAGTCCATGGCTAACAGTAATGAGCCCCCAAACCTGCAATGACCCCCATATTCAAAAAATGGCCGGAAAAAGGAGTCTTTCAACCACCATTTTAGTTGAACTGAGGACATATGACTATACCTGGTCCTGGGACCGCAGTATGACCATAAACCTGTCAGACCCCCAGATATCAAAAGTGCCGGAAAACGGAGTCTTATCAAATTCAACCACCATTATTAAGGATGAACTTGGACAATGACTATACCTTTTCCTGTGCCCACAAGCCATTACCCAGGGCCGGATTACAGTGGGGTGGCGTGTGATAGCCCATGCTGGCGTCCATCATCTATTAACACGCAGGTTATAATCCTTGGATGACGCAGCAACGCAAACTGTCGTGCTTGAAGCAGAGTTCGGAAGCGAAGTGTGAGAACTCCACCATTCCCTCAGTTACACAGTCAAGACCTGTGTAGCGCTTGCCCCTCCTTATCGAGTGCGACCAATTGAGCTCCACCATGGAAATACTGGTGGTTAACCGCTCCTGTTACATCCCAGTGCCCTTTTTTTTCTTGGCATTCTTTTTCTACATTTTACTCAACTGTGCAGGAGGAAATTGTCGTCTGTACTTTGTTCTCTGTCCGTGCTCCATACTCCATGTCCTCTGAATAACCAACATCTGTCCAAGTATTCCCCTGTACCTCCCTTGTACAATTCAGAGAAATAATTTAACAGCTTATTTTGTACATTGCAAGTTTTATTTAGTAGTATTAATTCACGAAAACCACATATTAAAAATAGATGGAATCCCACCATGACTTTGTTTCTCTTTTTTTATTTTTATTAAATGGGTTGTCACAATACAGGGATTGATAGCTATGTAAAAAAGATCTATGTCAAAAACAAATCATTTTGCAATATGTCACCATAACCAGTGTCCTACCTATTCCTGTATCTGACATCACCATCACCCTAGAGACACTCATGACAAATTGTGTAAGAACAAATTCTGTTAGAAACCAACCTAAAAATAACAAAACGTAAGGCCACCAACTACATAGCATCATGACACAGCACCCTGCCACTACAAATTCAAAAGCCCAACGACCCTATCGCCACAAATGCTGAACCATAGAGTGACGAACAAAGGTCGTATAGAACCAACATTATTTTTTTATAATAAGGACCAGACGTACAAGCTGCCAGTCCACAGCAAACTTCCCCCAAAAATTCAATCAAAACCATGACCCATGATATCCACAATGACAATTAGGACGAACAAAAGCTATTATACACAACAAAGTTTAGAAAGGAACCTGTAGATAAATTGCTGCACTTATCAAAAGCAGCAAGACCCAAAAAAATATAAAAATGACTTCACAGCCACTGTTAAAATTGTGATGGAGAAATGCCCCACTTAAAAGCCGACATTCGTTCCTAAAGGACATAATAATTGCTGTATCTCACAGCATCAAGAACCCCAAACAATTATAAATATGACGTCACACCTCCATGATAAAAATGTGAGCAACATGAACCGGCCCAAAACCATTGACAAATGTGCGAAAAAATCTAAAGACGAGTGAGTACATTGGAATATGGTTTTGTCATAAACCAAGGTGTCCTATTATTTCAGTCCCACACAGCAAAACAGCAAATGAACTGTAGGTGAAAATATAAGAAAAATTGCAGTAAGAATGGATCATTTTAAAATATTTTATCAAGCGAAACCAATCAGTTTAGATGAATGTAAGTAGACAGCATACTAATCGGTGACCTCCGGCAATTGGGCCACACATCCATCATAGATCCCAAGCCTGATTCATCTAGATGAAATCAAACGATCCCATTATCTGTGGAAAAGCCGGATGCATTTGTACTTGTAATGACCTCCCTTCGCTGTGCTGAAGGTCCGCCACAGGATATGACATTGGCTGTGGGCAGGACAACACCTCTATGGCGTGGCTAGCCAGCTTCGGCCATACGTCCATTTTGGATACACAACAAGTCTATTGGGACCTGAACACATACAAAAAACATCGGTTTTGAGACGCCGATAGTCGAGCACCAGATCTTAAGCTGGTGTCTGGTGTTTGTATGTGTCCCAGCATTGCCTGCGTTGGAGATGTGGTAAATAACGATACCAGAGGACACCCATAAGGCTTCTGCAACCTAGCTGCTGCTGCTGCTTCATCCTCTACGCCTACTAGGACTCTAGCTGCTGTTACGTCGCGTGAGGCGATGTTCCACCGTGACATTTGAAGAACGTGAAGCATAACGCAACAGATGTCTCCAGTTTGATCAATCAGCACTGTCTCCAATTCCTGCATTTTACTCTCTATTTGGGAGGGTGGAAGAAAGGAGCCGTAGATTTGTTTTGTACCAGGGGATCCAGGAGGGTGCCACCCCTGTAACGTTGTTCATTTTGATGGCCTTAATGCGAGGATCATGTTGGACGAAAGGAGCAATCCAAGCACTCATGTGAAGAGGAATGGAGCCTTGATACCCAAGCCCTGGGGTGGAGAGGGGCAACTAGCAAACTGATACTTACCCTCATCTTTCCTCCTCCGCCTCAAATCACGCGCCAACCTCTTTCCAAGGCAGGGAACGTCGGTAACATCGTTGTCTATGAATTGCCTCCCACCTACGCGCCGTCCGCACAGCTTCAACACAGCCCTGACTTGCCGAGATTAATGCACCCTGAGAGCTTGATACGCCACCCTATGCACTAGCTCCTGGACCCCGAACCACGCCTAATGAAGACCGATGACCTTGTTAAACTGTCGGGCCTAGTGGATTTGACGGAGAGAAAGGCTCCGTGTCCGCATTCTGTGGTCCCGACTCCTCCTCCGTCGCTGGCGGTCACCTGTTGTATACACAGAGTGTCCAACGATCGACCAGAACTAAGAACACCACAAAGCTCATGCAGACAGCGGCATTGTCCGCCACTGGAGCATTTGGTGGCTTCTTTTTTCTCAAAACTGGCAAGGATGGTGCAAGACTCTTTCAACCTGCCTCCACACTCGGTTGGTTTCAACAACCCCGAGTCCCTAACGCTGCTCTTGTCAGGTCCATGTGTCACTCTCGTACGGCATAATGGCATTCGCTGCTGCCACAATCGCTGGATGCATGATGGAGGGTGGAATTCCAGCGTGTTGCCCACGTCAAAGCATGAGACGTTTGACGGGGCGGCCGAGCTGACGCTGCAACGCAGACCAGGCCGGGACTAAGCAGGGAGAGAACGGCGGAAGTCCGAACACAGACCTCGAGCCTTCTAAAGCAGTGCAGTGCCAGACCCAGGTAGCTCTTTAGAAATTTCTGGACGACAAGGTTCATGACATGTGCCAGGCAAGGGGAATGTGCTCCAGCCTACACCGACTTAAGGCGGCCAGCAGATGTCGCCCGTTATCCCGCACACCACCTTAGCCTTGCACAGACTAGGTTCTGTCTCCCACCACCGCGCTCGGGTCTGGTTGCATAGAAGCCGTCCACAGCTCCTGACCTGTGGAGTGGACGTCACCAAGGCAGATTTAATTCAACACGCCTGATGTCTTGGGCAACGAGATGCCACCAGAGGACCTTGGGGAAAGAGCCAGCCCCTCCTGCGTTTTTGAAGAGCGTGCGCCGAGCCGAGATCCACCGTCACCCCCACAGCGAGACAACCACCAAGCCTCACCCCAGTGTCGTCTAGATCACAGAGATATAGCGATAGCGGCCTTGGCCGTGGCTTACTAGTCCATGTGTCCGTTGGGAGATGTGACTTTCTCCGGACACAGCTGCAACAACGCGCTTGAAATTTTAGGATGACAGACTTGGCTGGCCAGGGCAGGAACGGCTTTCTGGCAAAGAAATGCCTGCTCGGCATCTGTATTGTGCAAGCAGGGCCATTACGTGTCGGAACCCACTGTGTCCCCAGACGGAAAGCCAACATTTCCAGGGCCAAAAAGCCTTGGCTTTTTTGGCTTTTGGCTTGTGGATGTTTGGGTTCAAGTGTTATACTTCCAGCTCCCAAACCTGGAAGACAGAAGGCTGGCTGCTAGACTCCCGCAGTAAACGCGAGCAGTCGTCAAACTGGCGGAAAAAGGAAGAAGGGGTAGGATGGGGTCTCTGCGGTGCTGGGGTACTCGGGCGACGGTGGAGGCTGAAAGCGGAGCTGACCCTGATCAAGACCACTAGAGAGACATGGGCAGCTGAGTAACGCTTGTTGGTGGTCGGAGTGATGCGGGAGACAGAGTGTGTGAACAGTGGTTGGAGGCCCGGGCGTCGCCCTGGCCTTTTTGGCCAAGTGTCCCTCCATTTCAACTCATGCATATCGCTGCAATGTGACTAGACATGTTGGTGTGTGGTTAACCACTTAAGGTTCTGGCCTCTACCTATGCGTTATAACGTAAGAAAAAAAAAAAAAGGGCGGCAAATGACATCGCTGGGTGAATCATAGCTTGCTCAAAGAAGGCCCAGGCTTTAGAGGTCCTGGGGACCTTTTTGAACCGCGATAATGCGAGGAGCGGGTTTGCGGCTGACCGAGTTTTAACAGATGCGGCGCCGATGGAACTTACGCCGCACGCCGACCGCAGACAACGCGGGTGTGGAGTCCTCTTGGGTTTGATCACCGCGAGGCGAGGCGGTAGCTGAGGACCCGCCAGGGAGTGGAGTCCTAAGGGGGGGCCCCTGTCTTCACCATAGCCCGCCGCAAAGCGGGATGGATTTGCTGCGTGACCCCCAGTCACTACCCCCTGGCTTGGCTACCTGCTTGACAGCCGAGGTGCAGGACAGGAAACACAGAACTAGGAGAACATAAGCAAGGGCGGTAGAACGCACTCAGGAACACAGCAGAATAACAGCATACAACCGGAGACACAGACAGATGGCCGAATGCAGGAGTCACAGATGGGAAGCAGCAACTGGACCAGCAACTCAGGGGTTAAAGTCTCCAACGGCAGACCAGAAGATCTGGCAGTAGCTCAAGAAGGAAGACAGCAAGAGACTGCAATTAACCTGAAACCCAAAGTAGAGCCAAAGAACTATCCTCTTATAGCAATGAGGTCAGGGTGAAGAGGAAGGTGCACAGAACAGGAAACTATAAAAAGCATGATGCCTGCCGCCGCGCACATAACACCCCTAAAGCAGCCTTAGAGCAAAGTGCACAACAGCTACCCAGGAAGCAACAAGACGGACAGGAAACAGGCAAAGTACATAGCCAACACAGGCTGCTGGAACCCCAAGCACAGGGGGCCCCAGCAGAGACAGATGTCAGTGGCACGGACAAGGCCGGACGGTCCGAAAGCAGGACGCGGCAAGAACCCGTGACAGTACCCCCCCCTCAAAGCCCCCACCACCCCTCCAACTCACAGAATGCATTCCACATAGCCAGGGGCCCGCCAACTTCTACGGGGCAACCCCAAAACTCAAGTACAGGCTGTATAATAGCCATTATAGGAAATACAAGAAACGAGGTGCATGGGAGGAACAAGCGGGGCCACTAGGCACAAAAGGAGGGAAACCCCGTCTGGACAGTAAGCCATAGGGGACTCAGAAGTCTCAGGGCGGACCGTAAGCCACGGGGACTCATAAGCTCAGGGCGGGACGTAACACGGGACTCAGAAGGCACAGGCGGGACCTAAGCCACGGGGACTCAGAAGGCTCAGAGGCGGACCGTAAGCCACGGGGACTCAAAGCTCAGGGCGTGACCGTCAGCCACGGGACTCAGAAGGCTCAGGGCGGGACATGAGCTAGGCCAAAACGAAGCTCTGGGCTGGACCCTGAGCTAGGCCAAACGTAAGCTCTGGCTGGACCATGAAGCTAGGCCAACGAAAAGCTCTGGGCTGTACCAAGAGCAAGGCCAAACGTAAGCCTGGCTGGACCATGAGCAAGGCCAAACGTAAGCTCTGGGCTTGACCATGAGCTAGGGCCAAAACTAAGCTCTCGTCTGGACAACAGCTAGGCCAAACGTAAGCATCTTGGGATGAGACCATGAGCTCCGGCCAAAACGTAAGCTCTGGGCCTGGACCATGAGCAAGGCCCAAACGTAAGCTCTGGGCTGGACCATGACAGCCAAACGTTAAGCTCTGGGCTGGACCATGAGCTAGGCAAACGAAAGCTCTGGGCTGGACACATTGAGCTAGGCAAACGAAATCTCTGGGCAGGACCATGAGCTAGGCCAAACGTAACTCTGGCTGGACTATGACTAGGCCGAACGAAAGCTCTGGCTGACCCAGAGCTAGGCCAAACGTAAGCTCTGGGCTGGACCAAAGAGCTAGTCCAAACTAAAGCTCTGGGCTGGACCATGAGCTATGCCATAACGTAAGCTCCTGGCATGACCAAGAGCTAGTCAACGGGTGCAGACACTCTGACGATGGCAAGGGTCACCCCGGCGGATCCATGGTCTAGTCATACGTAACAGTGGCGGCGCCGATGACCGTACGCCCGCAGACGCCGACCGCAAGACACATCCGGGTGTGGATCCTCTGTGATCAACCGCAGGCGAGGCGGTAGCTGAGGACCACGCCAGGAGTGGAGTTCTAGGGGCCCCTGGACTTCACCAAGCCCGCCCAAAAGCGGGATGGAATTGCTGCGGGACCCTCCATGGACACAACCCCTGGCTTGGCTTACCTCGGTGACAGCCGAGGTGCAGGACAGGAACACAGTAACGTCAGGAGAACATAAGCTGGCAGGATAGAACGCACTCAGGAACACAGCAAATACAGCAGACAACGGAGACAACAGGACAGATGGCCAGGAGCTCAGATGGAAAGCAGCAACTGGACCAGCAAACTCAGGGGTTAAAGTCTCCAATGGTCAGACCAGAGATGCTGGCAGTGAGCGCAAGATGGAAGACAGCAAGAGACTGCCTGAACTGACCCAGAGTAGAACAAGAACTCCTCTTATAGCCAGAGGTCAGGGTTGAAGAGGTAGTTGCACATACAGGGAAACTATAAAAAGGCAGGATGCCTGCCGGGCGCGCCACGCCTATAGGAGGCAAAGGCACAGACAGTACCCAGGACGCCACAAGACTGGACAAGACCGGCAAGTACCATAGCAGAACACAGGCTGGTCTGGTCCCCACTGCACAGGGGGCCCCAGCATAGCACATGGCAGCATCGGACAGGCCGACGTCAAGGGCAGGGACCCCGCTTCATGAACCGTGACACCGTGCTGCGGAATCATATCACGGACTTCTGCGACCGCCCTCTCCCTTTTTTGTGTCGGGACACCCGTAATGACACTACCCCCATCGACTTCCTCCTCGACCACTGATGAAAGCGCATCCGCAAAGCAAATTCTGCGGAAAAAGACCAGGATGGATCCGCAAATGTCATCCATCACATCATCATCAACACAGGTGACTTGGACTCCTGACTTTCTTCAGCATCCATAAGCTTCGGCTACAAGCAAGGGGCACCGCAAGGCGTTTGCCTGGACCGCCCGTGGATATTGGCCTGATTACCTGGCTTCCTTCACCTCATCTGATGGCATCAGTAAACTGGGCCGTCAGAGCAGAGAAAAATCATCCTTTTTGGCCTCTTGATCTTTTAACAACCTTCTGACCCCAACCGCATTTTGTCATCTAAGAGGGTACTTCAGAAAATGGATTAACCACAGTGGTGGGTACACGAGATTTAACATTTGGGCTGTCTTCATTTGGACAGATGCGAATGAAGCAGATGACGACATTTGTGGCCGTGACTGCGAGGACGAGGAGTAAGACTGCTAGATGCAGGTGCATTAACCACTGAAGGACAGATTGTGCGACATTTTCGTAACTGAGATTACACAGGGCCCTGACCCAGCGATGACAGGCCTGACCGGTCCTCAACTGAACGATCCGCTGCATGCGTGTTGTCGCCATCACTGGAAGGAAGACCTTCTCTCGAACTTCAACCCTCCAAGTGCTACCCCCCCCTCTTTGCTCTCTTACCACCTGCATTTCGCTCCATGTTTAGAAATAAAAAATTTGAGAAGGTATGGAATAGTTTGGAAAGTCCCCTCTATTATTAAAGAAAACGGCAAATCACAGGCCCTATTCTCAATCCTCTAATCAAAAGAAAAAAAAACAAAATTGCGGATTCAAATTTAACTGCAAGGTGTCTATACAAATCGGACTGGGCAAAAGTCCCCAAACACGTATCTGTAATGATTTTGGTAATATAGAATTGGTGAATAAAGAATGCTGTTTTAAGATTTACGTAGATGCTGCGTCAATGGAACAGTGCTGGGTGCGCAAAAGTAAAAAGAACACGTAACTGTTATGTTTTATAATAATAAAACGTAATTTTTTGCACCATTCAATTTCACCTGTGGTGAATATAGAATAGCTGTTTTAAGATTTACTGTAGCTGCTGCTGCGTCAAAGTAACATGCTGGTGCGCAAAAGTCAAAAAACCCACCGTATCTGTTATGATGTATTGTGAATAATAAACGGTATTATTAGCACCTTCCAATTCACAACCACCTGAGGAAGACTAACTAATTGCTGTTTTCAGATTTACGTAATCTTGCGTCAATGAACAGTGCAGGGTTGCGCAAAAGTCAAAAAACCACGTAACTGTTTTGATGTATTGATAAAATAAACGGTATTATTTGCACCTTCAATTCACCTGTGGAGAATATAGAAGTTGCCTGTTTTTTAAAGATTAACGCGTAGATGCTGCTGCCACTGAACAGTTGCCTGGGAGCCGCAAAAGTCAAAAACACGTAACTGTGATTGTTTTCGTACGATACACAGTATTTTTTGAGGCAATAAACAACCTGTGCTGACTACAAGCTTGCTGTTTGTAATTTAAACTGCAAGGTGGATATATCAACCAGTCACAGGTGTAATGGGTAAAAATAGAACACCTAACTGAAATGTATACTGATTAATAAAAGTGGAGTTTTTGCAGCTAACAAGAGACCTGCAGTTACTTGAAATGATGTTTATCCTATATATGTTCAGTCTGCACAATATCAGGAAATATTTCTATAGCAAACTGTTTAAAATAATCAAGATATTTCCACTACAATTTCAACACTAAGTCTGGTGAACTTTATTCCAGTGTTCTTTAAATATACGAGCTTGTCTGTGGTTCGCCCGCGGGGGCCCCCCCCCCCGCTCCCACCGCCGTGAATTTACAGCGGGAGATGCTGCTTTAAAATTCTAAAGCTAACAACAAAAAATGTTCAAATCTCTAATCAACAAATTGGAAGGGATCAACGCGAATAGTGAAGGTTTCTCTGTGCAGAAATAGACTATATCGCTGAGCATGTTTGGCCACAGGCAGATCGCGATGTCCTATCCCTATGAGACGCAGAGAGACACCCCCTGAGGCTGTAAACAGTAAACTGCATGTTCAATGAAAAACGAGGTCATGTGTATTTCCCACCAATCGCAACCATACACATCCCAGTCATGACGGTCGCACACACATCTACCCAGCTCTATTCTGTAATCTGATTTTGCTGTCCGCCAAAATAACAGAACGCCGTAAAAGGCGCGATCTAATAGATGATTGCAACAGATTTAACCTTAATACGCATTGATCTGAAATTCGATCACCATAAAAACCATGCCGATTCAACTTTGACGATAAAATCGCTCAAAACACTAAAATGTGAAACAAGCACAAATTTTGTAACAAAATCTATCCAATATACAGATGCAAACGTCCTCCAGGACCAGGATCAAGGACAAAATATATGCAAAATCCAAGGAAAAGCAGCACCTTACAAAAAAGACGTGGTTTTATTTGACCCCAAAAAAATAGCAGCGCCGTTTCCAGCCCTGAACAGGCCTTTTTTACAAGCTATACAAACAGTGTCAAACAAGTGGTATATATAGCACCGATGTGTAAACACTCAATATAATTCCAATTGACAGTAATAATTAATATAAAGTGACAATCAAAAAGTGAAATCTACAAACATTAGTAATTATATATCAAGTGTAAAGATAATATTTTCTGGCAACACATTCAGAAACTGTTCGGGGGACCTGGGCTTATGCGGTTTAATCCCTCTCTCATTGCCCTCTGTGATCAGCACAGAGTTGCGCCCTACCCGCCTGACTCGACATAGTCGGTAGTGCGCATGCGCGCGACCAATTTTGGGGGCGCCTGCGCAATTCAACGATAGGGACTCCGTAGTAGTTCGTGGCGTATCAACATTCAGTGAAAGGTAACAGCCTCAGAATACGATTAGTAACAAGCCTATATTATGAATCACTTGTGCACTAATTATGATATAAAAGTATATTTAGAATGGGTTTTATGTACGTCTGGGTGGCACTTTTGAATGTGTAATCATAACATTTAATCAATACACTTGATATATATTATCAATGTTTGTAGATTTCACTTTTTGATTGTCACATTATATTACTATACTGTAATGGAATTTAATTGAGTTGTTTACACAACTGTAACTATATATACCACTTGTTGACACTAGTTTGGAAAAGCTTTATTAAAAGCCCTTTCAGGGCTGAAACGTCGCTTGCATTTTGGGTCAAAAAAACCACATCTGTTTTAAGCTGCTCTGCCTATTTTCCCTTGTATTTTTTTGGCATATATTTTGACCTTGAACCTGGTCCTGGAGGCGGCACTCTGTATATTGGAAGAATTGTTAAAATTTTGCTGCTTGGTCACAATTTATAAGATTTAACTGAGGGAGGGGGGATGCTCACTGTTATCTCTTTGCAATCCGCCGTCTGTTGAAACGACTGCTGGCGCCATGAGTAGCGAGGAGCATAGCATATGGACCGGGAGAAATGATGTCAAAGAGAAACCGCTCCCGTCTGCAGAAGTGTGTGGAGCCTTGACTGGCTGCAATGGCAATGCATGCCACGGCGCTGCTGCCTGCGTTGTCAGATGGACCACCACATCTGAAGCACGTTTCTCCCAGGCCACGGTATGGTTGACGCTGCATGTGTTGAACGCGGGCCGTGATGCAAACGTTAGCTCCCTGGCCATGCTTCACATTCTGCCCACATATATCTACATATACTTAAAAAAATTCGGCTCCGCTGGTGTCCTAGCAAATGAACTGCCAACACCGCTGAGTACATATTTTAACCGCCAACAATCACCGCACGTGATTGACAACTCCGCCGCTTGCCGACCTGAGCCCCTGTGGCCGCTACTTTTACATTGACCTGCGATGCGTGTTTTCTACCCCATGGCTGCTTGGCTCCTTTACCTCGCACTTTTCTGCTACCTGCTGCTCACGGCCACACAACCTCACTTGCGGCTGCTCGCAAGATGAAGCCCTTGCTTCAATCAACCCGAACTTCCCCAATGTGCGTCGGTTACATTATCATCGATTATGCATCATCTTCACTGCGTCCCCTCCTAACCGGTTCATGGTAATGCAGAGACTGGCCCCCTCACAACATGGACCTCCCATCAAATCTCACCCACAGTCAATACTTTGCCGCCTACTGCAAGAAGCATGATATTGGCCCTTTCCATCGCTGACAAGTCGCTTGCTGAACTGTCCTCCTCAAATTGTTCATCCTCGCTGTTATAGTGGCGCAGATCCCAGATCACATAGAGATCACTGGCTGAGGAACCGGATGTGACACGAGGCGGGTTGAGGACAGATGAGGGCCCGTCTGACCGCTCCCGGGCCATGCAACTAAGGGTTTGTGGTCGACCTTCCACCGACTACTTTAGCTGGTGGTTTTCAGATGTCATCTATGAGGAAGTGGATGACCTATCAACCAATCAAGTGACCCTGATTGCTGATCAACCCACGCCGCTAGATGATACCCGACAGTTCGGCCTGACGATGACCCCTGCCTGCGACCGTCCACTTACTGAGCTGCGACCTGTGCCAGATCCAGGAATGTTATTGTTGCCCACTGCCCCTCGCATTGGGGTGAAGAGCCAGCTCCCTGTCCTGACATACTGTTTTGTTCTAAAATGTACCGACTCTCTTTAATGAAGATGATCTGTATATGATAAATACACACCCTGTATTTGACTCCAAATGACCCCACAAACAACTTGGTTAACCCTTGGAAATAAATTGCGCTCCACAACTGGGCAGAAAAAATTTACTTGGATGTGCCCGATTAAAAATTCCATGTAATTACGAAATATAAAAAGCACAAACCGGCTTAATTAACCATCGGATATGAATTAATGCTAGCAGGCAAAATTCTTCTATCTTTGGGTGTTTTAAAAAAACACCGAATCTTTAACTGACTACAACAGCAGAAAAACCTTAATTAACCCTTGGATCAAAATTGCACAAAAGACAGAGCTCCCACAAATTCCCCAGCTATTAGCGGTTAAAACGACGGTATTTTACTCCCACAACGCAAAAAAACGCGTAATTAACCCTTGGATATAAAATTATTATGGCAAAATTTTCTTCTTTGGGTTGAAAAACCATTTCTTTTACTGACTACAACAGCAAAAAAACATTTAAATTTAACCTTTGGGTAGAATTATGCACAACCCAAAATTTCTTTTTGGGTTGAAAAAAAAACCTTCTTTTGCTGATCAAAAGCCAAAACGTTTTTATATTTGGGTAAAATTGCGAAAAAGACAAAGCACCAAAAATTAACTGGTTTTTGGTTTTAAAAAACGCGTTTCTTTAACTAAAAACAGAAACAACAGGCTTGATAACCTTTGGGATTTAAAAGTCTCCAAAACGAGCGATAGCTTTTAAAATGTATAGCGCTAATTGAACGCACACTGGACTTCAACCCAAATACCCCAAAATAAAAATTTTGAACTAGAGAAGCACTCTCTGAGAAATGTGAAAACCCCAAAAATCGCTGTATAAAAGGTCTTTCTTTTGGTGAGATCTCAAAACGGAGCGCGCACTACAACACGGTACAGAGAGGAGTGTGAACTCCCACGTCCCCCCGGGACTTAATGTGCGGTGACGTCACGAATCTGCCGATCTCTGATTGGCTTAAACTCGCACATGTCATTTAGAATACCCTTTCTTCCTCTCAATTCTTTGCCAATGAAACGCCATGTGCTCCAGCCTTTTTAAACATTAAAAACACGATTCGTTCCGCAATCCCCCAAAAACTTGACTTTTTTTCAAAATCAAAATTTTTTCCTGAAATTTAAACGAATTCCACTTCGTTAGAATCATTTGCCCATCTTACTAATGACTATAAATATTTCAGTTAATTTTGTTTTTAAATTTGCAAAAAAATTTTTATATTTTGGTTGTTTTCCCTTTTTAAGGGGGGGTGAATGTACATTTTGGCAAAAAAGGAAAATTTTGGGTCTTACCAAACTGCAATGAAAGAAAGAGTGAAAAATTTTTAAAGGGTCGAAAACTTTTTACCCACTGTATACATTTAAAACACTAGATTCTGCTGTATTCCTGTGCCGCTGCTTTTACAAATTGTATTCTACTTCTGCCCAAAAGAAAATTTACAAGTCTTACGCTGAATTTAATTTGAAATATACATGTATCCCTTGATTTGCCGCATATACCTCTTTCCCTCCTCCTTTTAGCCCCCCAACCTTATTTTTTAAATGCCCCCACCCCTACACACCAAATGTACGAATTCCGTTATCCTGAAAAGTGTTTCCCCATGGCTGTTCCACTGCCACCAAGGTACTGCCCTTTAAACTAGTCGACTTGGAACCTCTCTGTTCCCCATTGCATTTCTCATGCCACCAATGGAAATGCGGGCAATCTTGTCCGGGAACCTCGCAATCTAGTCCACCTGCAGAGGCTAATTTAAAGTTTTTGGGGCCCCCTGTCAAAAGTAAATGGGGTCCTGCCGTTACCATGGCCTTTTTTCAATACTGGTGTTTTCTTTGTGCAAATGGGTTTTTGGGGCCCCCCCTCTGGATGCAGAGCCCCATAGCAGCTGCTACCCTGCACCTCCTGTAGCTATGCACCTGCTTGCAAGCTGTCCTCCTCATCATTTTATTTAGCCATTGAAAGAAATGAATTTTAGCCTCTCAATTTTTTTCTATCACTATTATTAGAGCCAAATTTTTTCTTACTAAGTGTATTTAGGATGGAATTAAAACTTTCCACTCTTGTCACCGATAGTATCAAAATTAACCTGAACATCTTCTTCCTTTGACTTTAATGGGGTTCTAGTTCGAGTTTGAGTTCGACTCGAACTTCGAACCGAACACCTCCAAGTTTGAAGTTCGATTCGAACTCGAACTTTTTAGGGTTAGTTCATCATTTATTTGATTTTAAATTTAAATAAACTATATTTAAAAAAATCTTTTCCCAAAAAATAAAAAAAATTAAATTTAAATTATAAAAATAAAAAAAAATAAAAATATAATATAAAATTAATGATTACATTAAATATCCCCAATTTCATTTAAAATTTTTTTAAAAAAATTTAATATTAAATTATAGTTTTCCAAAATTAAAAATTTTTTTTAAAAATCTTATAAAATTTGGAAAAAAAGAAAATACAGCACCCTACCATAAACCCCATCATTTTTAGTATTATCAGTGATTAAAAAACATCACGGGCAGGCTAGAAAAAAATAAAAGCAATTAGAAAAAACATGTGATGATGGGAAACATCCCAGTGATTTTCTTGGTAAACCACGGGTGCAGCTGGGACATATGGTGTTTGGCTCTTCCTATGTAGAAAAAAAGGCTGAGTTTTAGAAAAAAAAAAATTTTTCAACCCCGATACTATTAGGGGTTGGGATCAAACCCATTCAAAAACCCTATTTTTTAGAACTGGAGCCGAACTAAACATTTTCCTGTTCGTTCGAGTAAATTTTTGCGTTCTAATTAAAAGGGGTTTAACATGCTATTTTGATAGTTTTTAAAGGGGCAAAAAAAAAAGGGAAAATTTCGATTGAAAGACGATCGTCTCAAAAATTGGCATAGGTATCCTTGCTAGGAAAAATAATTTGGGGCTAAATTTCATTGGGCAAATGGTGACACAAAAGCTTATCATTGGAAGTGAATGAAATTTTGCTAACGAGGGGGCAATTCACACGGAGGTGCAAGCATATCAAATTACAAGTTTCATAAGTGTTTGGCGAATTTTATATACTTGGTTTAAAGGTAAGTTATGCGCCCCCCTTTCGCGTTTTGGGCCCCGAAAGGCAATTAAAAAATTTTCATTTTAATTTTATTCTATGTCCCCCAAAATTTTTGCTAATCGCAGCACAAAGCCCTATCAAAAAGGTGTGAAAATAATGTGCATTGCGCACAGAGGCACATAACATTTCTTCACTAATTCATGTAATGCGTCTATCATATATAAACTTTTTTAATATTTTTTGGGCCCCGGGTGTAAAGCGGTTGGGCTTCGTTAAAGGGTAGTAATTCAGCTTTCCTCCCCGGGATAGGTTTTTAAAAATTAACCCAAAACATCCCTTTTCCCCTTGACTTTAATTTGGGTTTTGACTTTCGGTTCACTTTAACCTTTCGATATGAAATTCTCAAAGTTCGAGGTTTGAATCGAACTTTTTATGGCTCGCTCATATCTAATCACCATCTGATTAAATAAAGTTTCTTTAATTTAATGTGGTAAAAAATAAAAATGAAAAAATAATTTTTATTATTATTAATATAATAAATATTACATTAAAAAATCAAAATCCCAAAGAACTGCTTTTGGGTATGCTAGGGCATTAAAAGGAAACGGCAGATTGTCTGCGTATTTTGAAAACTGCCCCAAAATTGGGGCGGTAAATCCCGTTTCTGCATAGACAGCAATGAAAACTTCCCGTGCGGGAGGGTTTTAAAATTTTAAACTAACAAGTGAAAAAGAAAGGGGTAAGCTTACCATCCGGACCGCACGTGGGGAAAAATGAAAGCTCCCCGCTAAACCTGCGGGGGTTTCCTTGCCCGGAATCCCGGCCTCCAAATCCCCGGCCCCCACAGAAACTTGAATCAAAAAAAAGATGATTTGGGTCCAGCGGTTGGTAAAATAAAGCCCTGAAATTTTTTCCCGGGATTTTCAAGGGGGGGGGTACAAACAGGGTACAGGGGCAAACCGGGCGCTTTTTTGGGGGTGGGCAAGCGCCCCTTTCTCCCCGGAAAACACCCAAAAAAAAAAAAATGACCACTTAAATAGTTAAAAAGGGGGGTTTGGGCCCAAATGACATCATTTCCCCCCTTATTTCCCAAAGTTTTAACAGTGAAATTTTAACCAACAAAATTTCTATTGTCGTACTTTATGGGGATATAAATTTATGAAAATTTTAAAAAATGGAAAAGAAAACAAAAAAAAATATGTTTAATAGAAAAAAAGCCAGGGCATTAAAGGGAAATTCCCCTGCCTTTTGGGGGTGCTCTGTTTCCCTTTCTCATATATAAAAGATGCCTTCCCTACTCTTTAAAAATGGGTTTACGCCCCCCACCTCTCGGGGGTTTCACTCTTTCAATGCCATAATTTCTAAAGCTTTCAATGGAACCTGAATGTATCTCGACAAAATGTCTTACCGCTCCAGAATGAGAAGAATAATTTGTTTTTAAATGTGGTGATTTTCCCGATATGCGTTTTTTTGAATTTATTGGTCTGCCTAATAAAATTTCGGGGCAATGGATCTTCAGACATAACAGGAAAATCCGTGTCCCAGTTAACAAAATCTTTTATTTTATAGATCCTGTCATCCTGGCCCATACTAGTAAATGTATCTCTTTTTTGTGTCAATTTGCATACATTGCATCTCTTTTTCCCACATGGGAAGAAACCCTTCAAGGTGAGCCAAGTATCATTGGTATTTAGAGAAAAAAACTTGGTGAATTTGTGGATCCTACTTTTTTTATTTTTTTAGCCACAAACCCTACCCCCTCAACTACATTTTTCTGTAAAAGGTCCGTCTTAAAATGCTGATGCTGTTATAAAAGATTTTTTTTATTAAGTTAAATTCCTCACTGTATTTCATAGTACATACTATTCTTTCAGTTGTTTCATGTTTCTTATTACCTGTTGGCTTTAATAAATCCATTTGTGTCTTGTTTTGCATTTTCTTTCTTGCCGTTTGTAATTGTTTTTTTAGTATAACCTCTTTTCCTTTGGTCAATAATTTCAATTTGTTTATTGTAGTCTATTTCTTGTGTGCATGCTCTACGAGCACAATAATATTCACTTGTTGGGATTGCATTAATAGTATGTCTTGGATGACAACTATTTGCCCTCAAAATAGTATTTCCACTTGTTGGTTTTCTATATGAAGTGGTATACATTTTCCCTTCTTTTTCATCTCCTCTCAATAATATGTCCAAAAAGGCAATACTGTGTATTTCCACCAAATGGGTAAATTTCAGATTGATGGTATTATTATTATGGTGGGAAACAATGTCTGGTATGGATGCCACATCGCCCCCCCCCCCAAACTATGAGGAGGTCATCTATGTAGCGCAAATACCAGACCAGAGAATCAGAATAACAGTTGTTAATGTTATAAATAAACTCATGCTCCCACCATGCCATAAAGAGATTGGCCAAAGATGGTGAGGCCGTAACCCCCAATGGGTACTCCGATCAATTGTAGGTAAAAAAATTTCATCAAATTTGAAAAAATTATTGTGAAGCAAAAAATCAATGCAATCCAATAAAAATAATTTTAAAATTTTTAATGTAAAAAAACTATTTTTTTGCAGATGTTTTTTAACGCTGATTAACAAGAATTTGGGGAGCTAGAAACAAACTTGTTATGTCCAAACTAAGCCAATGATAACTTAAGGACCATGAAAAATCAGAAAAAATTTTTCAAAAAACCGAGCAGTATCCCCTTTAAAAATCCTGGGGTTTTTTTTAATGGCTGCATAATTTATTACCCATTATTTATTTGGACATATGCTGTCCCTGCTTGAAAACTATGGGTTGTAGCTTAGGTGGAAAATCCTTTTTATGAGTCTTTTTCCGTGATGGCTCCTGCAGAGACTCCCTCCTGTAACAATTTGGATAGTTTCATTTGGATATCTTTACTGGGATTACTGGTTAATTTTTTATAAGTTTCATGGTCATCCAATATGGATGATGCCATCTTTTGATATAATTTTGTGTCCAGGACAACCACTGACCCACCTTTGTCCGATTTTTTTATAATTATAAATTTATGGTTATTTCGAATCGGGGTCCGTGTAAGGATGCTTACATGGTTCATTTCCCCTTTGGGGGTTTTCAGTCCTCTCTTCTGCTTTATGGGTGACGCATGGGGACTTGTGATGAGGGTAAGATAATCCTTAAGTGTTTAACTTCTGTACATAATATCACACTATTTCCTGTAATCGATTTATGTAATTATCATTTCATCATACTTGATTTATTATTGGACCATTGTAAGTAAAAAATTGCATTAATCCCTTTTTGACCCGCCCTTTTTTAAATAAAAGCTGTATGCAGAACTTGTGTTGATAAAACTTGGCAAAACACCATTACAAACAGCAATCGTACCCAAAAATAAAAAAATACAAGATTTTTTTTATACTGCATGTGTAAGACCCAGCTTAAATTTGTCAATTATTTTTAAAAGCACGATAATGCTGTAAATAAAAAAAAAAAAAAAATACAGAATTTCATTTTTTTTTTTTCCTCGCAGCACACAAAAAGGAATAAAAGTGATCAAAGATCATGCCCCAAAAAGGGGGCGAAAATGTCGTTTGTCCCAAAAGAAAAAAA
>JAODAL010044407.1:0-32892 GCA_025379985.1 Phyllomedusa bahiana
CTATAGCAACCAGTGCTGGCAGCCTATCAGGAGAGATCAAACAGGTCTGTAGCTATAGTGACCAGGACAGAGACAGGTGTGTAGCTATAGCAACCAGTGCTGGCAGCCTATCAGGAGAGATCAAACAGGTCTGTAGCTATAGTGACCAGGACAGAGACAGATGTGTAGCTATAGCAACCAGTGCTGGCAGCCTATCAGGAGAGATCAAACAGGTCTGTAGCTATAGCGACTGGAAGAGCTGATGCAACCTATACAAGAGGGGATATCTAGGAATAGGTAGGACACTGGTAATGGACACATTGCAAAGTGACTTGCTTTTGCAAGATCTTTAACATAAAAAGCAGAAATCCTTGTAGTGAGACAACCCCTTTAAAGTTGGAACACCACAGATAAGGGATGCACTGCCACAGGGGAATAAGTCCAACCAATCTTCTCCAAAAAAGATGCCCTCATTGTTCCTGTAAAACAGGCATCCTCAAACTGCGGCCCTCCAGCTGTTGGGAAACTACAACTCCCATCATGCCTACTGTTATAGATTACATAAATGCATGATGGGAGTTGTAGTTTTCCCAACAGCTGGAGGGCCGCATTTTTGAGGATGCCTGCTGTAAAATATTATGGTAAAAACACCCAGCTTTTCTAGAAGCAGATATCACACACAATTACCAGTGTAGAAGAAGCCAGCCCGGGCCAGGACCTCAGGCGTCACCTCAGCATACGGCGGCCAGTTGCGGTAAGTGGCTAATCTTTCCCGTTCCTCCATCATTTCGGGGTACACCGCCTGCCAGGTCTCCTCTTCCTCCTCACCAGGGAACCTATGCAGCTGTCCAAGAATCTGGCCGTCCACAGAGTCCCTGCCACCCGCACACGGGACATTGCCCACCTCCCTGCCCAGCACAAAGGGACATGAAGGAAAGAATTTACGGTGCTCGCCCTGGGGTTGGTCTCCCGGTTCCCAACACCTCAGGACTCCTCCACAGCAGAAGCATTGGACCCGGTCCCCGGGCCCCAGGTAGTAGAAGCCAGCCCGGGCAAGGTCCTGGGGGGACATAGTGCTGGGTCCAGGCCACATTGTAAAGGATCGCAATCGGCTGGCCTCACAGCGCATACTGGGCTTCACCACCGAGGGGGTTTGGGGCTCCATGGTGGACGGGCTCCAGGAGCCCAGGATGTGCCGAATCACCTCGTCCTCCATCGACAGGTCCGCTCCACCTCTGCAGTGTGCCCTGTGCCCGATCAGCGGGCTGGAATCCCACTGCCAACGACTCATTGCAGCAGCTGATCTTCTGGAAGAGAGGGAAACGAGTCAGCATCACATGAGGCCACACACCTGGGGCAGTCACAAGGCCTGGAGGGTGGCACTCACCTGCCCAAACACAAGGGGCCCGGGAACACCCTACAGTCACACTGCACCCTATAGCTCAGAACCCTCCACACTCATAAGGGGCACATTACACTTCCTCTACACCCATAGAAAGTCACCCAGCTTTCCCAGACCCCAGAAAAGGACACTGCCAGCGAGTTCCCAATCAGCCCTACCTCTTGTAGGTAAAGTTTCATCACCCAGATAAAACTGAGGGACAACGCCCAGAACCAGCAGAGCCCAAAAGATGGAGGAGCAGTGACCCGGCTGAGACCCGAGCGCACAGCCGGCCCCCGGCCAGTTCCTCTATACAGAGCTGATTCAGCGGCAGCCACAGTATTGTGCCCAGAGCAGCGACTTACCCAGAATGCACTGCAGAGCCATCACACTGCCAGCTGTTAAAGGCGACCTGATACTTCTCACAGCTGAGGGTTCGTTACAATTGCATCAGGTGTAGACAATCTGTGAGTTAAGTCACCTGCATGCCAGACTGCCACAATGTATAAATACAGGAACAGACTAGAATTACTAGTACAAGTGTATCAATCCCTCAGCTGTGAGAAGTAAGGTCTATAGAGGTCCCCTTTACTTCTATAGTATCATCTATGGGGGCAGTAGTCTACCAGTCACATTCCCATAGATAGAGGCAGTAGTCTACCAGTCACATTCCCATAGATGGAGGCAGTAGTCTACCAGTCACATTCCCATAGATGGGGCAGTAGTCTACCAGTCACATTCCCATAGATGGGGCAGTAGTCTACCAGTCACATTCCATAGATAGAGGCAGTAGTCTACCAGTCACATTCCCATAGATGGGGGCAGTAGTCTACAGTCACATTCCCATAGATGGGGGCAGTAGTCTACCAGTCACATTCCCATAGATGGGGCAGTAGTCTACCAGTCACATTCCCATAGATGGGGGCAGTAGTCTACCAGTCACATTCCCATAGATGGGGGCAGTAGTCTACCAGTCACATTCCCATAGATGGGGGCAGTAGTCTACCAGTCACATTCCCATAGATGGGGGCAGTAGTCTACCAGTCACATTCCCATAGATGGGGGCAGTAGTCTACCAGTCACATTCCCATAGATGGGGGCAGTAGTCTACCAGTCACATTCCCATAGATAGAGGCAGTATGTCTACCAGTCACATTCCCATAGATGGGGGCAGTAGTCTACCAGTCACATTCCCATAGAGGCAGTAGTCTACCAGTCACATTCCCATAGATGGGGGCAGTAGTCTACCAGTCACATTCCCATAGATGGGGGCAGTAGTCTACCAGTCACATTCCCATAGATGGGGGCAGTAGTCTACCAGTCACATTCCCATAGATGGGGGCAGTAGTCTACCAGTCACATTCCCATAGATGGGGGCAGTAGTCTACCAGTCACATTCCCATAGATGGGGCAGTAGTCTACCAGTCACATTCCCATAGATGGGGGCAGTAGTCTACCAGTCACATTCCCATAGATGGGGCAGTAGTCTACCAGTCACGATTCCCATAGATGGGGGCAGTAGTCTACCAGTCACATTCCCATAGATGGGGGCAGTAGTCTACCAGTCACATTCCCATAGATGGGGGCAGTAGTCTACCAGTCACATTCCCATAGATGGGGGGCAGTAGTCTACCAGTCACATTCCCATAGATGGGGGGCAGTAGTCTACCAGTCACATTCCCATAGATGGGGGCAGTAGTCTACCAGTCACATTCCATAGATGGGGGCAGTAGTCTACCAGTCACATTCCCATAGATGGGGGCAGTAGTCTACAGTCACATTCCCATAGATGGGGGCAGTAGTCTACCAGTCACATTCCCATAGATGGGGGCAGTAGTCTACCAGTCACATTCCCATAGATGGGGCAGTAGTCTACCAGTCACATTCCCATAGATGGGGCAGTAGTCTACCAGTCACATCCCATAGATGGGGGCAGTAGTCTACCAGTCACATTCCCATAGATGGGGGCAGTAGTCTACCAGTCACATTCCCATAGATGGGGGCAGTAGTCTACCAGTCACATTCCCATAGATGGGGGCAGTAGTCTACCAGTCACATCCCATAGATGGGGGCAGTGGTCTACCAGTCACATTCCCATAGATGGGGGCAGTAGTCTACCAGTCCACATTCCCATAGATGGGGGCAGTAGTCTACCAGTCACATTTCCATAGATGGTGGCAGTAGTCTACCAGTCACATTCCCATAGATGGGGGCAGTAGTCTACCAGTCACATCCCATAGATGGGGGCAGTAGTCTACCAGTCACATTCCCATAGATGGGGGCAGTAGTCTACCAGTCACATTCCCATAGATGGGGCAGTAGTCTACCAGTCACATTCCCATAGATGGGGGCATAGTCTACCAGTCACATTCCCATAGATGGGGCAGTAGTCTACCAGTCACATTCCCATAGATGGGGGCAGTAGTCCTACCAGTCACATTCCCATAGATGGGGGCAGTAGTCTACCAGTCACATTCCCATAGATGGGGCAGTAGTCTACCAGTCACATTCCCATAGATGGGGGCAGTAGTCTACCAGTCACATTCCCATAAGATGGGGGCAGTAGTCTACCAGTCACATTCCCATAGATGGGGGCAGTAGTCAACCAGTCACAATCCCATAGATCGCGGAAGTAGTCTACCAGTCACATACCCATAGATGGGGGCAGTAGTTCTACCAGTCACATTCCCAATAGATGGGGGCAGTAGTCTACCACTCACATTCCATAGATGGGGGCAGTAGTCTACCAGTCACATTCCCATAGATGGGGGCAGTAGTCTACCAGTCACATTCCCATAGATGGGGGCAGTAGTCTACCAGTCACATTCCCATAGATGGGGGCAGTAGTCTACCAGTCACATTCCCATAGATGGGGGCAGTAGTCTACCAGTCACATTCCCATAGATGGGGGCAGTAGTCTACCAGTCACATTCCCATAGATGGGGGCAGTTTTCTACCACTCACATTCCCATAGTTGGGGGGCAGTAGTCTACCAGTCACATTCCCATAGATGGGGGCAGTAGTCTACCAGTCACATTCCCATAGATGGGGGCAGTAGTCTACCAGTCACATTCCCATAGATGGGGCAGTAGTCTACCAGTCACATTCCCATAGATAGGGCAGTAGTTACCAGTCACATTCCCATAGATAGAGGCAGTAGTCTACCAGTCACATTCCCATAGATAGGGGCAGTAGTCTACCAGTCACATTCCCATAGATAGGGGCAGTAGTCTACCAGTCACATTCCCATAGATAGGGGCAGTAGTCTACCAGTCACATTCCCATAGATAGGGGCAGTAGTCTACAAGTCACATTCCCATAGATAGAGGCAGTAGTCTACCAGTCACATTCCCATAGATAGAGGCAGTAGTCTACCAGTAACATTCCCATAGATAGAGGCAGTAGTCTACCAGTCACATTCCCATAGATAGAGGCAGTAGTCTACCAGTCACATTCCCATAGATAGAGGCAGTAGTCTACCAGTCACATTCCCATAGATAGAGGCAGTAGTCTACCAGTCACATTCCCATAGATAGAGGCAGTAGTCTACCAGTCACATTCCCATAGATAGAGGCAGTAGTCTACCAGTCACATTCCCATAGATAGAGGCAGTAGTCTACCAGTCACATTCCCATAGATAGAGGCAGTATTCTACCATTCACATTCCCATAATAGAGGGCAGTAGTCTACCAGTCACATTCCCATAGATAGAGGCAGTAGTCTACCAGTCACATTCCCATAGATAGAGGCAGTAGTCTACCAGTCACATTCCCATAGATAGAGGCAGTATTATGTTCTAGGGCCAACTCTGAACCCTCAGTGACCCACCACCCAAGTATTACTATGTAAGAAAAAAAATGCAGAAAAAGTCAAGTAAACAACACAAGCAGTAGATAAGAGCCTGGGTGCATATCACACCAAGGGTGGGAGAGCAGGGAGAGGGGGGGGGTCTTCCTCTTCACTAACTCATCCCCTTAAAGGGGTTGTCTCGCTACAATGATTGGGTTTTTAATTTAAAGATCTTTAAAAAACAAGCAGCTTTGCAATATATGTTCATTACAAATGTCCTACTGATTTTGAGCTAGCCCTTTAGTATTACTACATCAGCTTCTCAGATCTCTATAGTATCCGACCCTGTTGATCCTTATCTTACTGGCTGTCAGGTCTGAATGACTCATCACCTTTGAAGACAGGTCGGAGCAGAGAGCCCCTCCCGCACAGAATGCTTCTGTAGTGGAGGGGGAGGGGGAGGAGGACTCTGGCGTCTGTGTCCCATTATGCTTGGATAAACACTGTGAGTGCCTGCTTACTCCTGCTCTCTACACAGATTAGATGTGACAGCAGTGACCCTGTCTGTTACTATAATCATGATATGTCTTTGGAACTGTGACTATACAATACTGTACAATCAGGCATGTGAATACTTTATGTTCTCCTGTATTAGGGACACATCCTGAGTATAGTAACACTGCCCTTGTTGTTGCTGGAGATGTGGAGACTTGTAAGCTAAGCAGGGGATATAGGAACACATGCATCCCCTCTGCTCTATTAGCATACACAGCAGCTTCACATTCCTCTCTACACTCCTAGATCAGCCCTCTCCTGCAACAGACCTAGGCAGGCACACACAGGGTGAACTCTGAGAGCAAACCCCCTCCCCCCCTGTATAGAAGTTACGTAGCTGCCTGTGTGCTGATGGGAGGGGGGAGAGGGAGCAGAACAGACAGACCAAGAAGCACGCCCCTCAGTTCAACTTACCAGGGACACTGACAGGCTGAAAGCTCGTAATGAGACAACTCCTTTAAGTCTCTAATGCAACCACCAGAAAGTGTGATCTACAAGCACCTTTAGCTTAGCCCCTGACATGCAGCAGAAAGCTTCGTTCCTGGCAACAGAAGGCCCACCAGAGAACATAGTACATCCAGCCCCCCACCCCAATATCAACTATTACACCAGACTACATCACAAATCCAACAAGCAGGACCCCCACAGCCAACAAAAGCCCCACTCACCACCAAACTTCAAACAAACTGTGCTTCTAATAACCCTCAGCCACCTCCCTGAGGCTTTTATGGAGCTGACCTCCCAGCTGGATACGATCACATGATCCTATTAACCCCCAACATGCAGGGGAAACAGCGTCATAGCAATCCTTGCTGGTTTGTTCTTATCAAATCTGGTGCAAAATAAAAGTATAGGACCTGTGGGCCGCCAGAGCATGCTGGGAGTTGTAGTTTCCCTGCAGCTGGAGAGCTGCAGGTTGGAGACCACTGCTATGGATGATGTAGTTGCTGCTCTACTTTGATGGATATCTGGTTCTTAGTCAATAATATACATTTTCTTCTAATTAAGTATGCATATTATAAGCATAATGACATGGTATCAATGCCGTTTTATTCATGGGAGGAGCCTACGGTTTGCTTTGCTTTGACAGGACAAGTAGCTGATGTCAATGTCCGATTTAAAGGAGTTGTCTCCCCACAGGGTTTCAAAGAATGCATGAAAGAAATTCTCTGTCACTTCCTGGTTCAGACTAATTTGCATAAGCTCCATGCTTGTACAGCTTCGTTGTGCTTTCAGATGCTAATTAGATTAGATTAGCTTCTCAAACTACTTGCAGGACTTCTTATCTGATCCCCAAAACAAAAGCCCTAATTACAGAGCTGTTTACTTGAGATAAATCAAGCTTTTTACTGTCTGGCAGCACAGGACACTGACTGACACTGCTGACCTGTGTGATGACTCACTCTCTGTTATCTCATTGAACAAACAGCCCGGGGAGATTTGTTTACAGGTCAGTTACTGAGGGAACTGAAATAGCCAGGGAGGTAATAAATTCACTTGTATCTCTTTAGGGAAAACAGAGGAACAATGCAATATATTTGGAAAATGTCTTTATTTTGTGTTCCCTACAATTTGAAAGCTATTCTTTGTAGCGAGACAACCCCTTTAACCCTTTCAATGTTGCAAACAATACTAAGACGCAGGTTTGGGATCCACCTCTGGGACCTCCACATATGTCATAATCGCCAAATCAAAACATTACGCAAAAGGGATGGGGCTCATACAAATCCCACCCAACATAGCCATTCCTGGGGCGGGGCTAAAAAAAAAACCGCAAGGAATACTAAGGAGGTAGTTGGAAAGTATGACCTATGTCAAATACATGCCAGAAGTGGGACCCACAACTATTTTAAGAATAACGCCCCAAAACTCTAAGTAGAGAGCAGGAAGGTGGTTGGGACTGTCCCATTGTTTTTAATGGGCATTCCGAATCAAGCGAAGTGTGCTGCTCAAATGTACTGGGAACTCCCAATGAAATGAGTAGGAGAGTTCTGACCACCTCTCCGTTCATAATGGTAATCATTCATATAGGCCAATTGTTGAGATAGGTGCCACAGATTTAGCCTGGCCCACAGGGGCCCCAAGACTCAACTCCATGGATGGGCCCCAAGAATCAACTCCACTGGTGGCTCCAAGAATCATCTCCACTGGTGGCTCCAAGAATCAACTCCACTGGTGGGCCCCGAAAATCATCTCCACTGGTGGCCCCAAGAATCAACTCCACTGGTGGCACCAAGAATCATCTCCACTGGCAGACCCCAAGAATCAACTCCACTGGTGGGCCCCAAGAATCAACCCCACTTGTGGACCCAAAGAATCAACTCCACTGGTGGACACAAAGAATCAACTCCCGTGGTGGCCCCAAGAATCAACTCCAGTGGTGGCCCCAAGAATCATCTCCACTGGTGGGCCCCTAGAATCAACTCCACTGGTGGCTCCAAGAATCATCTCCACTGGTGGCTCCAAGAATCAACTCCACTGGTGTGCCCCAAGAATCATCTCCACTGGTGGCCCCAAGAATCAACTCCACTGGTGGCCCCAAGAATCATCTCCACTGGCAGACCCCAAGAATCAACTCCACTGGTGGGCCCCAAGAATCAACTCCACTGGTGGACCCAAAGAATCAACTCCTCTGGTGGCCCCCAAAAATCATCTCCACTGGTGGACCCCAAGAATGAACTCCACTGGTGGACCCCAAGAAAGAACTCCACTGGTGACTCCAAGAATCAACTCCACTGGTGGCCCCAAGAATCAACACGACTGGTGGCTCCAAGAATCAACTCCACTGGTGAGCCCCAAGAATAAACTCCACTGGTGGGCCCCAAGAATCAAGTCCACTGGTGGGCCCCAAGAATTAACTCCACTGGTGGGCCCCAAGAATCATCTCCACTGGTGAGCCCCAAGAATCAACTCCACTGGTGGGCCCCAAGAATCAACTCCACTGGTGAGCCCCAAGAATCAACTCCACTGGTGAGCCCCAAGAATCAACTCCACTGGTGGGCCCCAAGAATCAACTCCACTGGTGGGCCCAAAGAATCAACTCCACTGGTGGATCCCAAGAATCAACTCCACTGGTGGACCTAAAGAATCACCTCCACTGGTGACCCCAAGATTCAACTCCACTGGTCAGCCCCAAGAATCAACTTCACTGGTGGGCCCCAAAAATCAACTCCATTGGTGGGCCCCAAGAATCATCTCCACTGGTGAGCCCCAAGAATCAACTCCACTGGTGACCCCAAGAATCAACTCCACTGGTGACCCCAAAGAATCAACTCCACTGGTGGCCCCAAGAATCAACTCCACTGGTGGGCCTCAAGAATTAACTCCACTGGTGGGCCCCAATAATCAATTTCACTGGGGGGCCCCAAGAATCAACTTCACTGGTGGGTTCCAAAAATCATCTTCACTGGTGGCCCCAAGAATCAACTCCACTGCTGGGACCCAAGATTCAACTTCACTGGTGGCCCCTGAATCATCTACATTGATGGTCCCCATGAACCAACTCCACTGGTGGGTTCCAAGATTCATTTTCACTGCTGGGACTCAAGAATCAACTACACTAGTGGGCCCCAGGAATCAACTCCACTGATGGGACCCAGGCATTTAGGAGGACCCCCATATTTGCAGGAGACACCTTGATGTTCCAGGATAGTTGGCAAATATCATAGCAGCCACCATTGGAGAACACAAGGGCTCGACAGAAATTACTACGCAATCACCGGCTGACGCTCTCATAGGTGTCCAGGAGACAGGGTGGGCCTTCTTAAAGGGGTGATCCCACCATAGACTTTGATGGTATATATACTCTCATAGAACAGCGCATCCCTGTACTGGGAACCCCCATAGAACAGAATGGAGAAAACATTGCTCCCTTGTACTGGGACTCCCATAGAACAGAATGGAGAACACAGTGCTCCCCTGTACTTGGAACTCCCATAGAACAGAATGGAGAACACAGCACTCCCCTGTACTGGGAACTCCCATAGAACAGAATGGAGAACACAGCGCTCCCCTTTACTGGGAGCTCCCATAGAACAGAATGGAGAACACAGCACTCCCCTGTACTGGGATATGTCCAGAGCTCTCACCATTGAGCCCTGCCTCTCAGCTCCAGCATCCAATCAGATGACCACAAGTGCCGTCATTTTTGGTAAATTCAGCAATTTTGAGCCTGTGAGGGATATGTACAGTACAGACCAAAAGTTTGGACACGCCTTCTCATTCCAAGAGTTTTCTGTATTTTCATGACTATAAAAATTGTAGATTCGCACTGAAGGCATCAAAAGCTATGAAGTAACACCTGTGGAATTATAGACTTCACAAAAAAAAGGGTGAAACAACTGAAAATCTGTCTTATATTCTAGGTTCTTCACCTTTTGCTTTGATTACTGCTTTGCACACTCTTGGCATTCTCTTGATGAGCTTCAAGAGGTCGTCACCTGAAATGGTCTCCAACAGTCTTGAAGGAGTTCCCAGAGATGTTTAGCCCTTGTTGGCCCTTTTGCCTTCACTCTGCGGTCCAGCTCACCCCAAACCATCTCGATTGGGTTCAGGTCTGGTGACTGTGGAGGCCGGGTCATCTGGCGTAGCACCCATCACTATCCTTCTTGGTCAGATAGCCCTTACACAGTCTGGAGGTGTTTGGGGTCATTGTCCTGTTGAAAAATAAATGATGGAACAACTAAACACAAACCGGATGGAATAGCAGCCGCTGCCAGATGCTGTGGTGACCATGCTGGTGAAGTATAATCCCCAACAGTGTCACCAGCAAAGCACCCCCACACACCCCCTCCTCCATGCTTCACGGTGGGAACCAGGCCCCCCACACCATCACACCTCCTACTCCATGCTTCACGGTGGGAGCCAGGCCCCCCAACACCAACACACCTCCTCCTCCATGCTTCACGATGGGAACCAGGCCCCCCCCCCCCACACCATCACACCTCCTCCTCCATGCTTCACAGTGGGAACCAGGCCCCCCCTACACACGTCCTCCTCCATGCTTCACGGTGGGAACCAGGCCTCCCCCCCACACCATCACACCTCCTCCTCCATGCTTCACAGTGGGAACCAGGCCCCCCCCACACCATCACCCCTCCTCCTCCATGCTTCACGGTGGGAGCCAGGCCCCCCCACACCATCATCCCTCCTCCTCCATGCTTCACAGTGGGAACCAGGCCCCCCCACACCATCACACCTCCTCCTCCATGCTTCACGGTGGGAACCAGGCCCCCCCACACCATCACACCTCCTCCTCCATGCTTCACGGAGGGAACCAGGCCCCCCCACACCATCACACCTCCTCCTCCATGCTTCACGGTGGGAACCAGGCATGTAAAGTCCATTAGTTCACCTTTTCTGCGTCGCACAAAGACACGGTGGTTGGAACCAAAGATCTCAAATTTGGACTCATCAGACCCAAGCACAGATTTCCACTGGTCTAATGTCCATTACTTGTGTTGTCTCTTCTGCTTGTTGCCTGTCCTTAGCAGTGGTTTCCTAGCAGCTATTTTACCATGAAGGCTGCTGCACACAGTCTCCTCTTAACAGTTGTTGTAGAGATGTGTCTGCTGCTAGAACTCTGTGTGGCATTGACCTGGTCTCTAATCGGAGCTGCTGGTAACCTGTGATTTCTGAGGCTGGTGACTCGGATGAGCTTCTCCTCCGCAGCAGAGGTGACTCTTGCTCTTCCTTTCCTGGGGCGCTCCTCATGTCAGCCAGTTTCTTTGTAGCACTTGATGGTTTTGGCCACTGCACTTGGGGACACTTTCAAAGTTTCCCCCATTTTTCGGACTGACTGACCTTCACTTCTTACAGTAATGACGGCCGCTCGTTTTTCTTTACTTAGCTGCTTTTTTCTTGCCATAATAGAAATTCTAACCGTCCATTCAGTAGGACTATCAGCTGTGTATCCACCTGACTTCTGAGCAACACAACTGATGGTCCCAACCCGATTTATAAGGCAAGAAATCCCACGTATTAAACCTGACAGGGCGACCTGTGAAGGGAAAACCATTTCAGGTGACGACCTCTGGAAGCTCATCAAGAGAATGCCAAGAGTGTGCAAAGCAGTAATCAAAGCAAAAGGTGGCTGCTTTGAAGAACCTAGAATATAAGACAGATTTTCAGTTGTTTCACCCTTTTTTGTGAAGTCTATAATTCCACAGGTGTTACTTCATAGTTTTGATGCCTTCGGTGTGAATCTACAATTTTTATAGTCATGAAAATACAGAAAACTCTTGGAATGAGAAGGTGTGTCCAAACTTTTGATCTGTACTGTATGTGATGACAAAGGGTAAATGACCAATAATTTTCAATATCTCTGCAACTGACAGTGAAAAGGAACTTTAATACTTTATCTTTAGAGGACAAGAAAGTCTAAAGAAATCAGCCAAGATATCAGGAAGAGAATTGTGGACTTGCTCAGGTCTGGTTCATCCTTGGGTGCATTTTCCAGATCCCTGAAGGTGCCTCGTTCATCTGTACAAACAATTATACACAAGTACAATTTCTATGACCTGATGAAGCAAACCCGGCGTTTGCGAAACGCGTTGTCTATTTGTTTTTATTGTTAAATAAATTACACTAATTTACTGGCAATGCTACCTAGTGTCTTTTAGCTTTATCTATTTTACTTCCACAAGTGCTAATCCTATTTTTCTGGCTGCTGTACAAGTACAAACAAGATGGGAATGTCCAGCCATCATACCGCTCAGGAAGGAGACTGGTTCTGTTTCTCAGAGATGAACGTGCTTTGGTCCGACATGTGCATATCAACCCAAGAACAAAAGCAAAAGACCTTGTGAAGATGCCGGTGGAAGCTGGTAAGATTGTGTCATTATCCACAGTGAAACAAGTACTGAATCATCATAGGCTGAAAGGCCACTCTGCCAGGAAGAAGACGTTACTCCAAAAGAAACATATAAAAGCCAGATTAATGCACAGGAACAAACATCTACATTTTTGGAGACATGTTCTGTGGTCTGACAAAACTAACATTGAACTGTTTGGCCATAATTACCATTTTTACGTTTGGAGGAAAAAGGAAGAAACTTGGAAGCCTAAGAACACCATCCCGACTGTGGCAGCATCATGTTGTGGGGTTGCTTTGCTGCAGGAGGGACTGGTTCACTTCCCAAAATAGATGGCATCATGAGGAAAGAAGATTATGTGACAATACTGAAGCAAAATCTCAAGACATCAGCCAGGAAGTAAAAGTTTGGGGTGAAAATGGGTCTCCCAAATGCACAATAACCCGAAGCTACTGTCAAACTGGTTACAAAGTGGCTTAAAGGGGTTGTCTCACTACAAGGATTGCTGCTTTTTATGTTATAGATCTTGCAAAAACAAGTCACTTTGCAATATGTGTCCATTATCAGTGTCCTACCTATTCTTAGATATCCCCTCTTGTATGGGCTGCATCAGCTCCTCAGGTCGCTAAAGCTACAGACCTGTTCGATCTCTCATGATAGGCTGCCAGCACTGGTTGCTATAGCTACAGACCTGGCTTCTACTGCAGTCTAATGGAAGCCAGTAAACACGCCCCTGAATTCAAAGTGAAACCAACAAAACAGGACTGAGGTGAGATGAATCAATTTAGTGAGACAACCCCTTTAAAGAGAACCAAGTCAATGTTATGGAGCGGCCATCACAAAGCCCTGATCTCAATCCTATAGGAAATTTATGGGCAAAGCTGAAAAGGCCGGTGTGAGCAAGAGACCCCCAAACATGGCTCAGTTACACCAGTTCTGTCAGGAGGAAGGGGCCAAAATTCCTACCGACTATTGTGAGAAGCTTGTGGAAGGATCCAGAACGTTTGAACCAAGTCCTACAGTAAAATTTTCTTCAGTCACATTGGACCTAAAAGAATCTGTGGTGCAGATCATTTTACTACATGGACATTGTGTTGTTTGACGTGAAGTTACCTTCTTGATCAGAAGCATCTATTGACCCCACAGCGTGCTGCTTAATCATACTGGGGCAATTAGATTCTTGAGGGTGGGGGGGTCTCCTATAAGTCCTAGCTGGTTTTAATGGACGTAAAGGACCAAAATATGGATCTTTCAGCAGTAAACCCCAGTGAGATCGAACTATATTTTTTGATAACACTATGGGAAGTATTGGACTGGGTTACAAAAGCAACTTTTCTATTATCAGCGCTTTTAAAGGGAAGGTGTCATCAGTAAATGACTTATTGTTTAAGTCACATTTTTATGTTAAATATTTTTTATGAATTTTTTTTTCCATATAATTTTCAATATTTTTTTTAATAATTCACTTTGGCCACTAGACCTAATAATCATCTGACACTTCCTGCTCTGTAGAGATCACTTCTCTGCAGTCTCCTCATGATCAGTACAAGCAGAGTTACACTGAAAGGTGACACCAATGTGTATAGATAACACAGGATCCAGCTCAACAACAATTAGGAGAAAGTGTATCTAAAATATAACATTTATTTCAATAAGATTAAAAAATCTCTATAGAGCAAACAATGACCCAAAACACATAATCAAAAGTGCACATAAAACGGTAGGTATATGGTATTGGAACAATATCACTGTCCCTATTACAATCCTACATATCTACCATAGGTCCCTACCAAGCAAAAATAGGGCACCCGCTCCAATAAAGAGCGACCCTGTACAGGAACCTAGCCCTACTATGCATAGCCCTCCGTGATATCGGAGCCATATGCTCCTAGATGTCTTGGTTCTTTGGCCTCGTATAACAGTAAACCGAGCTTTATTCTCAGTTACTGGCTCATTTTCAGTCCCCTGATGACGCCACAGGTAAGGTAGGAACACATGTTGGGACATTATTGTTAACTGAGATTTTGTATTGTACTCACCAGTATAGGGTATAATAGGGGCTTGCATAGTAGGGCTAGGTTCCTGCACAGGGTCACTCTTTATTTTTGCTAGGTAGGGACCTATGGTAGATATGTAGGATTGTAATAGGGACAGTGATATTGTTCCAATACCATATACCTACCGTTTTATGTGCACTTTTGATTATGTGTTTTGGGTCATTGTTTGCTCTATAGAGATTTTTAATCTTATTGAAATAAATGTTATATTTTAGATACACTTTCTCCTAATTGCTGTTGAGCTGTTGTTAAGTGTAGGAGTTTACAGACTGACATTTCCTTGTCAGCATTTTCGTGCTATATCACAGGATCCACCAGTCACAACAGGAGATGTCACACCTCCCCCTCCCTGCACACTGACTTCTTCCCAGGTCACAGAGCATGCCCACAACACTCCCCTATAGAAGTCAATGGGTCTGCTCCTGTTCTGTAGAGATCACTTCTCTGCAGTCTCCTCATCAGTACAAGCAGGGTTACACTGAAAGGTGACACCAATCTATATAGATAACACAGGATCTACCAGTCACAATAGGAGATGCCACAGCTCCCTTTTCCCTGCACACGGACTTCTTTCCAGGTCACAGAGCATGCCCACAACACTCTCCTATAGAAGTCAATGGGACTGAGTCAGTCCTAAAGCTCCTATGTGCATGAAGCTACTGTAATTCATCTCTCTGGCTGCTGTTAAAAGCAGTGCAGGCAAGAATGCTGTCCCCACAATCATATACAGGCAACAGAATTGAGAAATCTACAATCAGAAAATAAAAACTGTGAAGAAGAAATGAAGATGGATCAGGGGCTTGAATTTATAAATAAATAAAAAAAAAGGCGACAGATTCCCTTTAAAAGCAGTGCAGGCAAGATGGCTGCCCCCTTAATCATATACAAACAACCCACATGAGAAATATATGATCAGAAAATAAAAACGGCGAAGAAGAAAAGGATAGGGATCAGGATCTGGTTTTAATAAGTTTCCATTCACAAACAGCAAGCAGAGATCTTAAGACATGGCAAGGTGTCCTTGTCATTCAAGGCGAGCACCTGGGTGACTATCACTTGACACGGGCAGGGTCTTATCCTCTGGAAAGCAAGGAGTGGAAGTTTCCATTCACTAACAGCAAGCAGAGATCTTAAAAAATGGCAAGGTGTCTTTGTCCTTCAAGGCGAGCACCATTGCATGACGCAGGCAGGGACTTATGCTCTGGAAAGAAAGTAGTGGACGTTTCCATTCACAAACAGCGAGCAGAGCTCTTAAAAAGTCAAGGAATTCATGGGCAAAGTTTCAGAGAAGGGTCTCAGTGTGTTCTGGACCCTGAAAGGGGGAACACCATAGACTTTGATGGCATAGCGCTAGGATAATCCAACAAAGTCTAATGGGTGCGGGTCACCAACAGCAAGCAGAGGTCTTAACAAATGGCAAGGAGTCTTTGTCATTAAGCCGAGCACCTGAGTGACCATTGCATGACACTGTCGGGGGATGGGGTGTCTGATCTTCTTGAAAGCAAGCAGTGTAGGTTTCCATTCACTAACAGCAAGCAGAGATCTTAAAACATGGCAAGGTGTCTTTGTCATTAAGCCGAGCACCTGAGTGACCATTGCATGACACTGTCGGGGGGGAGAGGGTGTCTGATCTTCTTGAAAGCAAGCAGTGTAGGTTTCCATTCCCTAACAGCAAGCAGAGATCTTAAAATATGGTGAGGAATTCATGTGCAAAGTTTAAGAGAAGGGTCTCATTGTGTTCTGGACACTGAAAGGGGGGGTTCCCACCATAGACATTGATGGCATAGCGCTAAGACAATCCATCAAAGTCTAATGGGTGCGGGTCACCAACAGCAAGCAGAGGTCGTAACAAATGGAAAGGAGTCTTTGTCATTCAAGGCGAGCACCTGAGTGACCATCACATGACATAGATGGGGTAGGAGGGGGGGGGTTGCAGTATGAACCTCTTGAAAGCAAACAGTGGAGGTTTCTATTCACTAACAGCAAGTAGAGATCTTAAAACGGGGCAAGGTGTCCTTGTCATTCAAGGCGGGCACCTGAGTGACTATCACATGACACAGGCAGTAGGTTTCCATTCACTAACAGCAAGCAGAGCTCTTACAAATGGCGAGGAATTCGTTTATTATGCCCCATCACAGGCTTTCACTTAAACACGGGCAGGGTCTTATCCTCTGAAAAGGGAAGGGCCGTGGGGGGTTCCTTTTTAAACCAAACCCCAAAAGCAGGATCTTAAAAAAATGGCAAGGTCATTAAAGGGCAGCATCTGAGTGACCCCCAAACACAAGCGGGGTCTATCCTCGGGAAAAGTAAGCAGTGGAGGTTTCCATTCACTAACAGCAAGCAGAGATCTTACAACATGGCAAGGAATGAATTTATTTGAACTCAACCCTTATCAAAAAACCCATCAACAAGCTTTATTTGTACAGAAAAGGGTAAACCCCCCCGGGGACAAGGCTCATGACGTTTCGTCCCCCGTGAGTCGCCGCCCCGAAAGCATGTTTGGGAAAAGGCGGTAAACATGCCCAAAACGCCTCCCTGCAGACATGGATACACTGTATTAGGACAATCCCCTGAGAGCGCCCTCTCTGTCCCGGGAAATTTTTTCCTTTTTAATTTTTTTAACGGGAGGGGCGGGGCAGAAAAGGCGACCGAAGCCAAAGGACTACAAGCCAAAAAACCGCCCCATGAAACCCTTTGGAAGGGGCCCCCCAAAGCCACGGGGGCGGGCCGTTCTCAAAACCTCACTTCCGCCCCTCACGCCTAAACGTCACTTCCGCTGCGGGGAGGGGGGGCCGAGACCCCGCTGGCCCAAAGCTGCGCCTCCACGGGCTTCCCTTTTCCCCGGCATCCCACGCGCCCGCGCTGACGTCAGCCGCACTCTGCCCAGTCCCCGCCGCCATTGGTGAGTGTGGAGTCTGTAACTCCCGGGCCAGGCCTGAACCGAGACAGCGAGCGGGCCGCGGCTTGTAACCGTGCGAGAAGCTTCTCGAGCGGGCCTGGACGTGACGCAGCGAGCCCGCCACTTCCGGAGCCGAGCTCCCACCGAGTGACCGCCTGCGGCCTACACCCGCCGATCGGGCCCCGGCCTGTAGTGAGCCGCCCGCCCCCTCCCCCCTGCTCCGGACCGTGTGGATTCTCCGGCTCCGCTCTTCAAGAATGATGTCTGCCACAAGCGTGGACCCGCAGGTGAGCAGCGTGCGCGCCCTCCCTCCATCCCCGCCGCGGCCTCTCCCGCCCCCGCCTCGGAGCGCCCACATGCCGGGCCCCAAGCTTCGGGCTGGGCCCCCCCCCCTCCCGGGCCGGCCCTCCTGTTGCTGTCAAAGGGAAAAAAAAAACCCTCATCATCCCGGTTATAGCTGTGGAGGAATCGCGGGGTCACCTGATCTGTGACCTGACCCATTTCACATCTCCACCTTTATCAACACCTCTGCTTGCTGCCAGGCAATAAAAACCCTCATCAGGGTTTTAGTTTGGGGGAGAAATCCCCGGGGCCCTGATCTGTAAAAGGGCTATAACTAAACCCCCCCCGCCTTTGCCCCCTTCCAAAAAACACTTTTTTGGGCCCCTTTTAAAAATTCCTTTTTGCCCCCGTAACCCCAAGGAAAAACCCCTGCTTGCTTTCAGGCAATGGGAAAACCCTCATCAGTTTGTGGGGGTAAATTTTCTGGGGCACCGACCCTATTCTATGTAATAAAACTGCTGCTCTCCCCTTCCTTTCCCTTTCCCCCCATTTATCAAGACCCCCCCTCCTTTCTGTCAGGCAATGGAAACCATCATCATTTAGGGTTTTAGCCCGTGGAGGAAAACTCCGGGGGCCCCCTGCTCTGTAATATCAAAAAACTGTGGGCCTGACCCATTTTTTCTTTCCCACCTTTTTCAAACCTCTCTTGCTGCCCGGCAAAAAATTAAAAAAACCCCCCTCAATTTTTAAAAACAAAGGTTTAAAATAAAAATTTTTGGAAGGAAAATCTTTTTTTGGGGTTTTTTCCCCGAAAACTTTTTAAAATTTAAAACCCCTTTAAGGCCCCCCGGCTGGCTTTTAATTTCAAACCTGGCCCCCTTTAAAAACAAAGGGCCCCTTTTAGCCCCCCCTTTCTTTTGGCCCCGGGAATAAAACCCCTCACCCCGGTTAAAAGTGGTGGAGAAAAACTCAGGGGCCCCCGGTCCCTAATAACTATTAAAAAAACCTGCTGCCTCACTTCCCCTTTACATCTCCACCCTTTAAACAAAACCTCTGTTTTTGGGGCAATAAAAAAAAAAAAAACCCCTCATCTTGTTTTGTTTGGGGGGAAAAACTTGGGGGCACCTTTCCCCCCAAAAATCTATAAAACAAGCCCCCCCAGCCCCTGTGAAAATTCCCACTTCACTTCTCCATCTTTAACAAAAAACCTCTTTCTTGCTGTCCGGGGAAAAAAAAACCCATCATCAGGGTTTTAAATGGTGGGGAAAAATTTTTGGGGGCCCCCGATCCCCGAGTGACCCCCCCTCAAATTCTTTTGCCTGAATCAAGACCCGCTTTCTGTCCCGGGGGTGAATACCCTCTTCATCAGGTTATAGTGGTGGGTAAATATCTGGGTTATCTGATCCCCAATATCTATGAAATAAAACCTGCTGCTCTCACTTTCCTCACGTTTCCCCAATTTTTCACAATCTCGCTTCCCGCAGGCAATAAAACCAACACAAACAGGGTAAAAGTTGTGGATAAACCTCGGGGTCATCTAATACCTATGTAATAAGCCCCGCTGTTCTCACTTCCTTCACGTCTTCACAGTTATCACAACCTCTGCTTGCTGTCAGGCAATATCAAAACCTCTATCTTGTTTTGTTGTTTTGCTAAAAACTCGGTTTACCTGATCCCCTTTAAAATTTAAAACTCTTAATTTTTAAATTTTAAAGGAAAAACCTTTGGGCTGGGCCCCTTTCTTGTAAACCCCCCCCAACCCCCCTTTTCCCCCCCTTCCTCCCCACCTTTTTAATTTCAAACCCCCCAACCCTCTTTGCCCCTTTCTTGTCCCCCCCCCAAAAAAAAAAGGTTTTGAAACAAATTTTTCTTTGTCTTGCTATAGCTGCGGGTAGACCTAAGGGGTCACCAGAGCCGTAATATCTTTTGAGGGCCAGGGTGCCCCCCCCAAAAAGGGGAAAAATTTTCCCCTTTTACCCCCCTTTTTCAAGACCCCCCCCTTTTCTGTTTGTCCCAAAGAAACCTTGTCGGTAAATCAGGGTTTTTTTTGGTGTCCTCTGGAAGCGTTTCCCCCAGCTAAAGTTATCAAACAGCCTTTTAAACCATTGTGAAAAAGAAATTTTCTATCTGATGACAGCAAGCGGGGCTACTGAAGAGTAGGGAATAATAGAAAGTTGAAGAACATTTTCTATTACAATTATTAACCCTTATTAAGGTAACTGTGTAAATTGGAAAAGCATCTTCTCCTGCCCCCACATGACGGCCCCCTCTCACCACCTCTGCATATGTTGTGTGGATGGAGCCGAGTCTCTCACCCGACACATTGGTCACTACATCCCCATGTTCCATATATGCTAAGCTGGGGGGGGAAAAAAGGGGGCAAAATTTGAAACAGTGAAACTAATATCCGCTGTGTCTAACTTCACTCCATTTTTTTTTTAAAAATCTTGCTTGCTGTCAGCCAATAAAAACCTGCCCTGTCACATCCTCTTTATATATAATACATACGGCCGGCCCCCGTCGCCTCCCCCTTGTATTGGGTATAACGCCCCCCCCCCGTCGCCCCCCCCTTGTATAGTAATACGGCCCCCTCGACGCCTCCCCCTTGTAAACGGTATATTCGCCCCCCCCGTCGCCTCCCCCTTGTAAAATATAAGCCCCCTCGTCGCCTCCCCCTTTATAGGTATATAGGCCCCCTCGTCGCCTCCCCCTTTGTATAATAAAAGCCCCCCGTCGCCTCCCCTTTGTAATACGGTTTGGCCCCGTCGCCTCCCCCTTGTATATAGTATATACGGCCAGCCCTCTGTCGCCTCCCCCTTGTATAATATACGGCCGGCCCTCTGTCGCCTCCCCCTTGTATATAGTGTATATACGGCCGGCCCTCTGTCGCCTCCCCCTTGTATATAGTGTATATACGCCCGCCTCCCCCGGGGATTCGGGATATATGCCCCCGTCGCCTCCCCCTTGTATATAGTGTATATACGGCCGGCCCCCCGTCTGTAGCTGTTGTGGTACTAAAACTCCCAGCCTGTATAGATAGTTGCTTTAAGGTTGTTGACAACTTCATGTGTCTCATCTTGTTATTCTTGCAGTTTCCTTCTCTTGGGGATCTATGACTTTTTGGCCGTTTTCCTCTGGGGTTTTTGTTGCTTCTTTTCGGCATTTCTGTGCAGCTTCCTTCCCCTTCATGTATCTCATCCGTTCTTGTGATACACCCCGCCTCTACGTATCCACCTCAGGCTCCTCTCCTTGTTACCTGGGAACTCTTCTCCCTCTTCCTGCTCCTCCTTTCTATTGTATGTTTTTCAGGATTACCCCCCTCCCTCCTCTTTGGTACCCATCATCCTCGGGGATTCCTAATTCATCTGTCTGTAGTCTGACAACTTCATTTGTTCCGTGTGTCTGGCCGTCGCTCCTTGTGGTCGTATCTGAGGGGTCCCCTCCCCGGGGCTATAGAGTACGACCTAGAGGAACTGCAGCACAGAAATGGCCTCCAAACAATAAGTATCTCGGATGCTAGATACACAAAGTAATCATGGAGGACGGAGTTAGTCATAAATATTTACTGAAACGTAACGATAAAATATATCAGAATTCACAAACAGTGGGAAGACGCCACTATCCAGGAAGAGGGTGCGAAACGCATCGAGGAGGAGGAGTCACAAATAAGAAGTGGCCGGGACAAGACGGAAATCTAATTTCATGGATCAAGAAATAAAATATATGTGTGTGTGTGTGTGTATATATATATATATATATATATATATATATAATATTATAATGCGCGTTGTATATTTTTTTTTTTGTGTGTGTATATGTACACTACTTGCATAAAGTTCGGGATATTTGAATTTTGGTTGAAATTTCAGGATGAACATGAATTTTCTTGAGATTTTTTTTTTTTAATGCTTTAAATGATCCATTTCTTCCCTTTAGAGGCTCATGTCCAACTGTTCAGTGCTTCAGTACTTTTTGCACAAGAAGCTTAAAGGGGTTGTCTCACTACATTGATTCATCTCGGTCCTGTTTATTTGGTTCCATTTTGAATTCAGGGGCCTGTTTACTGGCTTCCACTAGGCTGCAGTAGAAGCCAGGTCTGTAGTTAGCTTACGGGGATCAGTTGGGCCGGCAGCCTATCAGGAGAGATAAAAAGGTCTGTAGCTATAAACAAAACCCCAAATGGCAGCCTATCAGAGAGATTAAACAGGACTGTAGCTATAGCGACCTGAGGAGCTGATGCAGCCCATACAAGTGGGGATATCTAGGAACAGGCAGGACACTGGTAATGGACACATATTGCAAAGTGACTTGTTTTTGCAAGATCTTTAACACAAAAAGCAGCCATCCTTGTAGTGAGACAACCCCTTTAATGGCAAAATTCCCAACAGGAGTTTGATCCCTGAATCACCCAATACATTTGGGGCAGGGGTCTGCAATGTCGTTCCTGCAGCTGTTGGGAAACTACAACTCTCATCATGCCAGGGGCGTAGCTATAGGGGGTGCAGAGGTAGCGGTCGCTACTGGAGCCTTAGGGGGCCCAAAGGCCCCTCTATCACCTAAGGAGATGCCAATATTATAAATGGCAGGTGGGGGCCCTTTTATGGATTTTTCACCGGGGCCCCAGAGCTTCAATTTACGCCTCTGCATCATGCATTTATATCCTCTATATCAGTGGGCATGATGGGAGATTTTGTTTCCCACCAGGGGGAGAGCCGACGTCGCACACCCCTCTGCCCTAGAACAAGGGGGGGGCATCCTCTACACCAAGAGGAAAGAAGGTTTCTACATACAGGACACCCCCCTTGCTCTACATGAGGGGTCTGCAGCATCGCCTCTCCAGCTGTTGGGAAACTACAACTCCCATCATGCTCACTGATATAGATTATATAAATTCACAATGTGTTGTAGTTTCTCAACAGCGGGAGAGAGCTGACATTGCAGACCCCTGATCTAGGTGATTAATGTGAATTGGGATTTAAACCGTCCTCCTCATCCTGCTGTTCACATTGTGACATCATGAGACCGATTGGGTGGTGTCGCCGCCCTTCCCTTTTTTTTTTTAATCATTACTTTTCAGTGAAGATTTCTGACTTGTATCTTCCTCAGGATGACTCTGTGTATTTACTTCTAGGAGCTGCTTGAGGGGGACATAGGACAGAGTCGGGGGAACTTCATTCTGGGGGGCTCTGCGCTCACATTGCAGGGCTGCTCAATGACTAGAGGACGACCTCGGAGTGTAGGGAAAGGGACATTTCAGTTTAAATCGTTTTCTTTTGTCACTCATGTGATTACTGGGACCCCACCGGTGACCCAAACTCGGGACCTCGGTCCCAGCATCACATATAGGAGTCAGGCAGGTGTCCATGGTAGCGAGCGCAGCACCTGGACCCCCTGCTGATATCATCTGGCGAAGAATTCGGCACCAGGGATCTTCTCTTTTTAAAGGGTTGTTCCCACCATAGACTGTGATGGTGTATGGATAGGACACATCATCGGAATGTGCTTGGTGTGGGCCCTGCTTTGTTACTCTTGCGAACGGGCCCAAAAGTCTTGGTGGAGAATTGTGCGCAAATGTGATCGACCACCTGTTCTGCGCTGACACTTTTGAGGGCAGTGGGACCTGTACCTATCACACTTTGATAGCCTATCTTATCTGTATGCTTTAAAAATGTATGGGGAGAAGACCCCTTTAATGAGCACTTGACTGGAACCCAAAGCCATCTACTTGCTCACTATGACAACACTTCTTGTTGCATCTTATACCAGTGCACAACTGTACATGTATGTAAGACCGTTGTTCAAGCCAAGTAAGAGGATGCTGATTCAGATCCACATGATGTTCTAGTGGTGACCTATTACTTGAACAGGAAGTGTTGTCATAGGAATCTAGTTTTATTGCAGCAGCAGCAGCAGGTTTTGGGTGGCGACGCTATAGAAACCCCATCGTATGCTGAAGCTAATTGGCTCATTGCTGTAGCACCGCATCTCTGCTGCTGGGTGCCCCCTTAACGACCGCCCACCGTCTTGGCGTCGGCCGGTGCGGGTCGTTCGTCTGCAGCGACGTCTTTTGGCGTCGCTGCAGACATCGGAGTTTGCGGCGCCGCAGCTGCGTTGGGATCGGGGCGGTTACACAGCCCTGATCCCAGAGCATCCCCTGCGAGCACTGGGTAGCGGAGGAAACCTCGGCACCCCGGTGCTTTAACCCTTTGATTGCGGCGGATCGTCACCGCAGCGCAATCAAAGGGTTCCCCTGCTCTGTCGGGTGATCGGAACACCCGGTGACCCGACAGAGCCCGGGGAACGGCTGCACAGTCAGCCCTGGGGACCTAGAGTAGCCCCAGGGCTGTCTGTGTAATAAGCCAGTGACCCGGACACACTGTGTGCTGCCCAGATCACTGCCTGTGTCAGATTAGAATGTATTAGCATATATGAATATGCTAATACATTACGAAGTGTAAAAAACAAAAATACAAATAAATGTAACAGTTCTCCCTTCATGGGAGTAAAAAAAACAAAACAAAAAAAAAAAACAGAAAAAAGTGTAAAAAATAAATAAATAATAAAATAAAAATAAATATTTAGTACAAAATAATTGTGCATAAGTTACACACACAAAAAACCCTACCCATATTAGGTATCCACACGACCGTAATAACCTGTAGAATTAATCTAACAACTTATTAAGTGTGAAATGTGAATGGTGTAAAAAAAAAAAAAAAAAAAAAATTTAAACAATTTTTTTTTTTTTAGAAAATAAAAAAAAAATATACTGCAATTATTTATAAGTGAACTTAAACTATTCCCCCATAAAGTACAACTTGTCTCGAATAAAACGAGGCCTCATCCATCTGCGTCACTGAAAAAATAAAAAAGTTACAACTGTTGAAACGCAAGGAGGCAAAAACTAAAAAAAAATGCTCTGGTCATTAACTACTTTTTAGGCGTTCGGCTTAAGGGGCTACAGGATTCTACAGTCAGGTCTCCCCTTTAGAGACAATGGAAGAGAAGCTGCCATTAGCCACCAGTTGGATTTCACATCTTGGTGGACATGGGGGCGCCTGGTCCTCTTGTCCATGGTGCAGTGTGAGCTGTCTGGGAGCGGGTGGCCTCCCAAGCCGCGGGCTGTTTGTGCTGTTGATGTCTTCCATCCTCTGAAATCTCATTGACTTATTATTCTTTCTTTTTTTCTCTTCCTTTTTTTTTTTTATTTGCTCGTCTGGAAAATGCAACAGAGACCAAAAGGACAGGACAGTAAAGGTAATTCCTCTTCTCCTTCCACCTCTGCAGGTCTGTATAGTGAGCCGCGCAGGGAAGCCCCTCAGCGCTTCAGGTCACTGGGAAACATTGGCCAATAATGTCATCGATATTTCTGGGGAATTACTGAAACACATCTTTAGAGTGACCTCCCCTAATGGTAAAGGGAGGAAACTGGATTAAATCAAAATATATTCTCACCTGTCACTGGATCATTCAGGTTCCTTAGGGGCCGTTCACACGGCTTATTCTGTGACTGATTCCAGCCGCATTGCGCGCCGTATTTGCGCTGCAGTACGGCTGGAATCCGTCCCAGTCATTACGGTAATCCACAGTTCTCATAGAGATCTATAGATTCCGTCTCCTCTCCCTGCTCGGCGAATACGCCGTGGGGGGGGGGGGGGGGGAAGTGACATGCACATTATTTACGGCGTAGATGATGACAGTCTATGGGGCTGGTGAGCTGCCCACCCCCGCTGCACGGCTGCCGGCGTAATTGCGGGGCGAAATCCGTCCCCGCAATTACGTCGGCAATAAGCCGTGTGAACATTGCCTTAAATTAAAAGCCACAAAGCTAAAGACCCTTTAAAGGGACGGTGTCATCAGAAAGGGATCGATTTGTTTAAGGCCTGTTTTTACACCTTTTAAAGTGTCCGTGCAGAGTTGGCAGCTGCTGGAGTGGAGAGTCGGCTGTCGGCGGCAGGGATGGTTTCTCCCTGTCCCTGCCTTCCTGGTCGCTGTATGTACAGATATGCAGGGAGCACCACGGTGCCGGCAGTCATGTGACTCGGTAGTTGAGATGATGCTGGGTCTCATCAGTCACCGATCAGCTCTGCAGTCAGGACCGGCTATCTAAGTTACAGGGGAAATGAGCAGGAAAAATAAATGTAAAACTGTCCCCCCGAGACCTTTCTGATCTTATGGGTGTCACAGTATATAAAATAAGATGATTAAACACACAGAAAAAAAATAAAATACAGCTTTTAGCCCCCGACAACCCTTAAAATTTGATATCCCCCATATATCAACGTCCGTGATGGAAAAGCGCCACAAGAGCAGTGTGCAGAATATAAACGAAAAAAAGGTGAAAACATATTATTTACGTTTTTAACCATTATCCCCATATACCATTGAAAGGCTATGTTCACACGGCTTAAAATGGGCCGTATTTCAGTCCATAATTTTTGGATAAATTACGGCTGGAATACGTCGCAGTCATTACGGTAATCCACAGGTCTCAGAGAACTATGGATTACGTCTCCTCTCCCTGCTCGGCGAATCCGCCGCGGGGGGAGATAAGTGACGTATACGCGCCGCTGGTAATGAAAGTCTATGGGTGGGCGAGGCGCCGGCCCCCCCGCTCCCGCCCCCTTCCACACGGCGTAATTGCGGGGCGTAATTACGCCCTGCAAATAAGCCGTGTGAACATAGCCTAAAAGAAAAAAAATTGAATGTCAAAATTATAGAAACCTAAAATGAAATCCTTGAACGTGAAAACGCTGAGGAAGAAGGGGTGAACGGCCCGATGGGAACTGGTTAGAGGGGCTTTATCGGGTCACACACACTGATAGAGCTAAACCGAAGGCAGCAGAGTTACTAACGCATTTTACTACATACCTTGAGACTTTTCCAGGTGCTGCTGGGTTTTCTGGCCGCCAGTCAAATACCTGAGCAGCGCCATCTGGTGGAAAGTCTCATGACCAGTGCGGGAACAAGGTTTTTTTGATTTACAGATCCCCCCCCCCCTCTAAGCCAGGTGCAGTGTAAGCCCCCGCAGCCTCCTGTAAGGCCCCCTCTTGCCAGCTTAGTTTGCAAACTCAAAGTTTTCCCACTAGGACGCTCAAACAATGATCTTATTTCAGTTCAAAATGGATCCTTGCACCAGAAGGACAGCGTCCATGACAACGACTTTGAGCAGTATCTGTCCGGGCAGTCCAACCAGGTGAGTGCAGTCATTCTACTAACACTGCTGCTGTCATAGAATAGTGGATTGTTTCATTGTGGACACTATGGGGGAAATGCATGAAAACGGTCTAGGTCTAAGACTTTATTTGTTTCCCATAGCAACCAATCAGGTCGCTATATGAAATTAAAGGGGCGCTCTGATTGGTTGCTGTGGGTGACAAATAAAGTTTTACACCTAGACAGTTTTCATACATGTCCCCCGAGGTCTTATGGTGTGGATATAGCGATTGTTCGGTCACGACCAGTATCGGTAAGTGGCAGGGGTCTCTTAGTCTGGTGTCAGTAACACTCAGACCCTTTTATGGTGAACTTTGGGTATCATTGACTCACTGTTTTGAAATGTTCTGCTTGCTGTCATTGAATAGGAGCATTCTTGTATTCATCCAGAGGCTGAAAACCAGTCCATTCACTAGGCTGCTTCGAGCGCATTCGTTGTATACAATAAGCAGCGCAAATCCCATTCACAGACAGCAAGCAGAGATACGGTTGTTAACCCATTGAATGGTTTTCAATGAACTGCGGATGTTTTATTGACTTGATTAGAGAAGACCCCCCACCCCCCAACTATTCTGTATTAACAGCATTGAAGTCAATGGGAGTTAATGGTTTTCCAGGAATACACAACGATGGCCTATCCTCGAGGAAACCTGAACCTATAGTATTTCTTTTCAGGAATAAACCTCAATGGCCTATCCTTGGGATAGAATCTATCCTACGTATTCCTGCAAATGAAGAATTTATATCAATAGTCTATGTTTGGGATGTAATCAATCCCAAAGATTCTTTCATTTCCAGAAATATGGATTTCTAATCTATCCTTGGGGAAAAACTGCTTGTGACTGTGAACAGCGTGGCGAGACAGCCCCTTTAAGAGACCCTGAACCTATAGACATGATCTGTTTTCAGCAATATACATTGATAGCCTATTTTTGAGAGAACCTGATCCTATAGATTTTTGTATTCCACTTTATCCAGGAATATACATAACCTATATGTGAACCTATAAACTTCATCTGTTTTCAGGAATATACATCTGCCGCCTATGTTTGGGAAATAATCTAAGTCTATACATTATTCATTTCTAGGACCACACAGTCTGCTTTTAGGATAGAATCTACAGCTATAAAGTCTTTTTTTTTTTTTATAGGATTATGTATCTGTAGCGTATAATTTTAGAGAAACTAAAACTAAAGAAATAATAAATTTACATGAATATATATCGATGGCCTATCCTTGGGATGGAATTGAAAGCTATAGATCATTCATTCCAGGAATACACATAAATAACCTATTCATAAGATAGGCAAGCAGCACGATGGCTGTGCCCAATCCTGATCCACTTACTGTCCCTTCCTTATACCTTTCAGTAAGTACTGACACCTTCATAGGTTCTATATGCAGCTCCACTGATCATTGATGGGCTATCAATTAGTATTCCTGGTATTCCCCCTTCATTCATCAGGGAGGAGCCATTCAGCAGTATAAAGGGGAGACCCGGTGCTTGTCCTACTCCTGAGGATAGGCTGTCGATTAGTATTCCTGGTATTCCCCCTTCATTCATCAGGGAGGATCCGTTCAGCAGTATAAAGGGGAGATCTGGTGCTTGTCCTACTCCTGAGGATAGGCTGTCGATTAGTATTCCTGGTATTCCCCCTTCATCAGGGAGGATCCGTTCAGCAGTATAAAGGGGAGACCTGGTGCTTGTCCTACTCCTGAGGATAGGCTGTCGATTAGTATTCCTGGTATTCCCCCTTCATCAGGGAGGATCCGTTCAGCAGTATAAAGGGGAGAACCGGTGCTTGTCCTACTCCTGAGGATAGGCTGTCGATTAGTATTCCTGGTATTCCCCCTTCATCAGGGAGGATCCGTTCAGCAGTATAAAGGGGAGACCTGGTGCTTGTCCTACTCCTGAGGATAGGCTGTCGATTAGTATTCCTGGTATTCCCCCTTCATTCATCAGGGAGGATCCGTTCAGCAGTATAAAGGGGAGAACCGGTGCTTGTCCTACTCCTGAGGATAGGTTATCGATTAGTATTCCTGGCAGTATGGGTTTAGGTAATGTCATTGTATTGTATCCTTGATGGACTTATCGGGTTGTAATTTTCTGCCTTTTGTTTCCACCTTGCAGAGTAACAGCTACCCTTCCATGACAGACCCGTACCTCTCCAGCTATTACCCGCCATCTATCTTCCCGTACTCCCTGAGTGAAGCGCCATGGTCTACTGGTGGGGATCCTCCCATCCCGTATCTCACCCCGTATGGACAGCTCAGCAATGGAGACCATCACTTCATGCACGATGCGGTGTTTGGCCAACCAGGGGGTCTGGGAAATAACATCTACCAACATCGCTTCAACTTCTTCCCGGAAAACCCTGCCTTCTCCGCTTGGGGCACCAGCGGCTCTCAGGGTCAGCAGACTCAGAACTCTGCCTACGGGGGCAGCTACAGCTACCCTCCCAGCTCCTTGGGCGGGACAATTGTGGACGGACAGACTGGGTTTCATAACGAGACTCTGAATAAGGCACCGGGCATGAACAGCATTGAACAGGGCATGGTGGGGCTTAAGATAGGCAGCAACGTGACTGCGTCGGCAGTAAAGACGGTGGGATCTGTGGTGAATAGCGTAGGGATGCCAAGTGCTCTCTCTGGCAATGGTGGCAACAGTATAAGCATGCCACCCTCCAAACCCACCTCCTGGGCAGCCATAGCCAGCAAACCTGCCAAACCACAGCCTAAGACGAAAACTAAGCCCGTGACCATCATCGGTGGGGCGCTGCCTCCACCGCCCATCAAACATAACATGGACATTGGCACCTGGGACAATAAGGGTCCTGTCACTAAGCCCCCAATGCCTCCGCAGATCCCATCCCCTCAGTCTATCCCGCAGCCGCAACCCCAGCAGCAGCTGCTGCAACCCATCCCGGCTCAGCCCCCGCCTTTGTCCCAAGCCCCTTACCAAAACCCTCCGGCGCCGCCGCAGCAGCAGCAGGCCCCGCAGAACCGCTGGGTCGCCCCCCGGAACAGGAACGCTGCTTACGGCCAAGGTGGGGGCCCCGACGGAAATCCCTTGGGTGGGGCTCAGCCTCACGCGGTCCCCGGTAGTGACTCCCATCCAGTGTTGGAGAAGCTTAAGGCCTCTCACAGCTACAACCCCAAGGACTTCGACTGGAACCTGAAAAACGGGCGAGTGTTCATCATCAAGAGTAACTCCGAGTACGACAATAACAGATCCAACAAGTACTCTATCAGGTGCAGCACGGAGCACTGCAACAAGAGTCGGGACAGCGCTTTAAGCTCCATCAACCGAAAAGGCCCCGTCTACTTACTTTTCAGTGTCAACGGCAGTGGACACTTCTGTGGCGTGGCCGAGATGCGGTCACCTGTCGATTACGGCACCAGCGCTGGTGTCTGGTCACAGGACAAGTGGAAGGGCAAGTTTGACGTCAAGTGGCTCTTTGTCAAGGACGTCCCCAACAACCAGCTGAGGCATATCCGTCTGGAGAACAACGACAATAAACCGGTCACAAAATCGGAGACACCGGGGGGGTGCCCTTTGAAAAGCAAAATAGGCTTAAAAAAAACATTGCCCCTTACAAACCGACCCCATCTTGAGACTTTTCTCATTATGAGAAGCGCCAGGAGGAGGAAGAGGTCGTGCGCAAGGTAATTCGCCAGACTTTTAACCCCTTTTCGCGTCTTGAAATTCCCCGGGGCCCTGGCATGTGGGTTTGGGCCCCTGTAGATCAAATGGGGGGGGGGGGGGGAGGTCATTGGGGTTCTGTAATAAATCGCAAACGTGGTTTTCCCATAAAGTTTTTGCAAATTTCTAATAATTTTTGGTTTCCCCCCCTCCAAGAGCCCATTTAGGTCTAATGCACATGGGACAGATTTGCTGCAGATTTTTCTTCAGTGGCAAAAAAAACTGTGCTAAAATCTGCAGATAAACGTTTCCTGTGAATCTTGCCTCCATTATGCAACTTTCTAATATATATTTTGGTTCCTCCCCCTTAAGAGCCCAAATCTGCACACGGGACAGATTTACTGCAAATTTTTCTTCAGTGGCACAAAAATGGTGCTAAAATCTGCAGATAAATGTTTCCTGTGGATTTTACCTCCATTATGCAACTTTCTAATATAGTTTGGTTCCTCCCCCTTAAGAGCCCATTTAGGTCTAATGCACACGGGACAGATTTTTTTCTGCAAATTTTTTCTTCAGGGAGCACAAAAACTTTTGCAAAATTGAGATAAAAGCCTTTCCTGCAGATTTTACCTTCTCCCACTGCAGTCAAAGAGAAAATCTGCAGCAAATCTTTTACATGTGCATTTGCCCTTCAAATAAATTTGCTGCAGATTTTTCTTCAGTGGCACAAAAAAATCTGCAGATAAAACTTTCCTGTGGATTTCTACCTCCATTATGCGACTTTCTAATATATATTTCGGTTCCTCCCCCTTAAGAGCCCATTTAGATCTAATGCACACAAGACAGATTTTGCTGCAGATTTTTCTTCAGTGGCACAAAAAAACGGTGCTAAAATCTGCAGATAAAGCTTTCCTGTGGATTTTTTTCCCCCCACTGCAGTCAAAGACAAAAAGTCTGCCGCAAATCTTTCGCATGTGCAGCCGCCCTTTAGGGTGAGCGTACATAGGATAAATTTGTTGCAGGTTTTTCTAATTGCAAAATCCACAGGAAAGGGTTATTGGCAGTAGTCGGTGAAGATTTTTCCTGCACCCACTGCAGTCAAAGTAAAAAAAAAAATAAATAAATAAATTTCTAATTGCTTCCCACGAGCAAAGACAAAATCCCTTTCCTGTGGATTTTGTCTTCTCTCATTGTAGGTAAGGTAGAAAAATCTGCAGCAAGTCAGGTCCTTTGTGCATTCACCCTGAGGGCGGGGGGCCCCCTGTTTTTGGTTTTTTTGCAGATGTTATGCAGGTTTTCCCTTTCTTTTAAAAGTAAAAAGGGTTTTGAAACAAAATCTGCAGTAATATCCGCAACAAAATCTGCAGCAAATATGCAAAGCTTGCCTATGGATTTCACATCCTATAATTCTAACAAATCTATAGTAACATCCACAACAAATCTGTCCCGTGTACATTCAGCCTGGGAGTGAATGCACATGCTACAGATTTGTTGCGGATTTTACTGCAGATTATCCTTTCCCGTGGGAGTTTCCTTCTCTCATTAAAGTTTACGTAGAAAAATCTGCAGTAACATCCACAACAAATCTACCCCATGAATGCACACAGGATAGATCCATCACAGATTTTGCTGTGGGTTGCACTGTAGCTTTTTTTTTTTTTAATTTTTTTTTTTTTTTTTACATTGACTTCAATAAGAGAAGATGACAAAATCCGCAGAAAAACTTTTCCCGTAATATTTGTCTACGCCATTGAAGTCAAAGCAGCAAGTTTGTTGCACCTGCAATTGCCCAAAGGATCAATGCCCATGGGAGAGAGTTGTTGCGGATGTCGCTGCAGATTTTTATGCATAGACTTCAATGGGAGAAGGAAACGCCAACAGGAAAGGGTTTTTCTGCGGATTTTGTCTTCTCTTATTGAAGTCTGAAAAAAAAAATAAAACCCAAATGTACAGCGAAATCCACAACAAAATCGGTCATGAATCTGTCCTGAACTCATTCCTGGGGTAGGTTTGTGGCGGATGTTATTACAGATTTTTCTACATCGACTTACATGGGAGGAGGAAAAATGCAAAGGGGAAGCTTATCTGCAGATTTTGTCATTACGGCCAACGTAGAAAAACCGCCTAAAATCCACAGAAAATCTGCACCAAATTCTGCAGCTAAACCGTCCCATGTGCAGTCACCCTTAAAGGGACACTTCCATCAGAAAAGGGTCTTTAAAAAAAAAAAAAAATTAATATTTCTGGGGAAATTTTTTTTTTTTTTTTTAAATTTTTGG
>JAODAL010044408.1:0-32892 GCA_025379985.1 Phyllomedusa bahiana
CACTTACAGAAAAAATATATAATTATCAACAACTTAGACTAAACAACCGCCATATACAAGCTCAGGTCACCACCACATGACAGAGACTACAGCAGTGATCCAATATAGAAGCGAAATAACCCCTGACACCAGGGACTCGCTGGAGAAGTCCTCTCTGATGAGTCGTTCTCTGAATCTTTCTTCGTTTTCCTCTCCTTCCATCCAGACCGCCATGATCACTTCTCCCGGCCGCAGCTCGTCCCGGCAGAATGTAACCCACAAACATCTTAGACTTCTCACTTTATCAGCACATTGCTACCGATTCCTACCTCAGTTATGGGCGCCCCCATTAAGTAAATAGGTAGTAATGCTGCCCACCATTAAGTAGGTAGGTATATAGATCCCAGTAGGTATAAGTAAACATATTCCCGGCTGTTACTCCACTGTGCAGAGTGGACGGCTGCCCAGGAGGGCCCCCTGAACTTGTTGGGCCCCCGGGCAACCACCTACCCTGCCCAATGGAAGAGACGCCCTGCCTCCGACTCTCCTCCACCCTCACCAGCCTCAAAGGTAACCTGACAAAACCATCTCTCCAGGAGCCTATAACCTACAATAACCCCGCTGCCCGAAAACCTGTGCTGTGAAAACATTGTTATATGCCTCGGGGAGTCGCGCCTCTCTAATTGTGACACTATCTGCTGATCTGTATCTGATCTTATCACGTGTGATACCGTCTGCTGAGCTGTGTATCTAATCCTATCCTGTGTGATAATGTCTGCTGAGCTGTGTATCTAATCCTATCCTGTGTGATACTGTCTGCTGAGCTGTGTATCTAATCCTATCCTGTGATACTGTCTGCTTATCAGTGTATCTAATCCTAACCTGTGTGATACTCGTCTGCTGAGCTGTGTATCAATCTATCCTGTGTATACTGTCTGCTGAGCTTGTATCTAATCCTATCCTGTGTGATACTGTCTGCTGAGCTGTGTATCTAATCCTACTCCTGTGTGATAACTGTCTGCTGAGCGTGTATCTAATCCTATCCTGTGTGATACTGTCTGCTGAGCTGTGTATCTAATCCTATCCTGTGTGATACTGTCGTGCTGAGCCGTGTATCTAATCCTATCCTGTGTGATACTTCTGCTGAGCCTGTTATCTAATCCTATCCTGTGTGATACCGTCTGCGAGCTGTGTTTTAATCCTATCCTGTGTGATACTGTCTGCTGAGCGTGTATCTAATCCTATCCTGTGTGATTCGTCTGCTGAGCTGTGTATCTAATCCTATCCTGTGTGATACTGTCTGCGGAGCTGTGTATCTAATCCTATCCTGTGTGATACTGTCTGCTGAGCTGTGTATCTAATCCTTCCTGTGTGATACTGTCTGCTGATTGGTATCTAATCCTAATCCTGTGTGATACTGTCTGCTGACGTGTATCTAATCCTACCTGTGTGATACTGACTGCTGAGCCGTGTTTCTAATCCTTCCTGTGTGATACGTCTGCTGAGCCGTGTATCTAATCCTACCTGTGTGATACTGTCTGCTGAGCTGTGTATTAAACCTATCCTGTGTGATACTGTCTAGCTGAGGCTGTATCTATCCTCTATCATGTGTGATACATCTGCTGAGCTGTGTATTAAACCTATCCTGTGTGATACTGTCTGCTGAGCTGTGTATCTAATCCTTCCTGTGTGATACTGTCTGCTGAGCTGTGTATCTAATCTATCTGTGCGATACAGTCTGCTGAGCTGTGTATCTAATCCTATCCTGTGTGATACTGTCTGCTGATTGGTATCTAAATCCTATCCTGTGTGATATGTGCTGCTGGAGGACCGTGCTATCTGAGGTTTGTGATAAGCCGTCTGCTAGGCTGTGTATCTAATCTTCTGTGTGATACCTGTCTGCTGGCTGTGTACTTAATCCTTCGCTGTGTATCCTGCTTCTGCTGAGCTGTGGTAATCTAATCCTAATCTAGCCTTGGTTATTTGTACCGGTCGCTAGAAAACTTTAATGAAGCCTTAGACTTGGTTTTTGATACACTGCGTGGCTGGTATCTATTCCTATCCCTGTGGTATACCGTTGCTGAGTGTGTATCTAATCCATCCTGTGTGATAACCGTCATGCTGGTGTGTTACTTAAATCCTATCCTGTGTGATATCGTCTGTCTGAGCTGTGTATCTAATCCTATCTGTGATCCTGTCTGCTGCTTGTATGCTAATCCTATCCTGTGTGATACTGTCTGCTGAGCTGTGTATCTAATCCTATCCTGTGTGATACTGTCTGCTGAGCTGTGTATCTAATCCTATCCTGTATGAAATAAAAAAGAAAGGGAGATTGCGCTCTATGTGAAAGTACGTCTGATATTAAAATTGAATAAAATAATGATAAAGTGCTCACCTGATAGTGTTGTGCAACTAATTTAGAGGCACAACACTCATAAGACCCTGGTTGGCTTTAAACAAAGCCTCGGGGACAGCAGCCGCGTGGTCCGGATCTCTAATGCCGGCAGCACATCAGGAAACAGTAGAAGACCAATGAAGGAAAATGGACGCGGCGCTCGTCTCGTGCAATGAATCCTCGTGCGGAACCAACGTGGGATAAAACATTAACACTCCCAAGATCTCTGCTTGTTGTCAGTGAATGTGAACACAGAGTGATTATATTAGGATGTTCCGGCAACACTTTATGCGTTATATAATCTTCAGGAGGGCCCCAAAATATTAATAAGTGCTGCTAAAGGTCCAAATGAGAGTGTCCCGAGTATAGTCCATGATCCAGGTAGCAGCCCTTGCGCGACCAGCGCATGTCACAGCTCGGACTTTTAGATCCAACGCTACTAAAGCCAATTTCAATATCAAATATTCTCTAAACTGCAAGAGTCCCTTTGTCACTTATTGGATCCAATGTGAGTGCAATCTCCAGTATGTAATGGGAAAAAAAATGTGCTATCATCCAGCAACTTGAGAAAGCGTCCATAATCCGTAGAAATATATGGTTAAAAAACCTGCAGCTTTATTGAAGAATCCTTTAAAGGTTCAAATCGCTTTAAACATAGAGCTCGGAGAAACGCACCGACATGTTTCGAGAGATTGCTCTCTCAATCGCACCAATCACACCTCAATCTGCGCAACCATTGAGTGATCTATACAGGAGAGCCCGATTGCACAGCCCCTGGGTTCTCATCTCCAGTTTTGTGGGACGGAAACCCACGTCCCCTCGCTGCCCTAAAACCCCCGACGTGTTTTAAAGAAGGGGAATCTACAACACAGCGTTACCAGACACTTCCATAGACAGGATCCAACACAACTACCCCTCCAACCGATAGACCACGCACCGCTAGAGGCTCATAAGAGATTCCAGATACTTCAAAAAGAAAGAAGAAGTATTCTGGACGTTCACATTACAAACAGTAAATCCAAGAGGTCTGAACGAATCAGTAGAACTTATCTATTAATTCATATCTCATATCTTTTTACAACAACAAAAAGGGGGTCGTTCGCTGCTTTTTAGTTAAAATCTTGCAAAAAAAATACTTCCAACTTTCCATTAGCAGTGTCCCACCTATTCCCAGATTCCCCTCTTGTTTGGGCGCATCAGTCCTGGGGTCGTTATGCTACAAACCTGTTTATCCCCCTCCTGATGAATTTCCGCACTGGTCACTATGCTACAGACCTTTTGATCTCTCCTGAAGGCTGCCAGGCTGTGGGGATAGCTACAGACCTGTGGGGATCTCTCCTATAGGGTCCCCACTGGTTGAAAAGTTACAGACCTGTTTTTATCCTCCCGATAGGCTGCCAGCACTGGGCACTAAAATACAGACCTTGTGACTCTCCCGAAAGGGGCCAGCACTGGTTGCTATAGCACAGACCGTTTATCCCTGATAGGCTACCGCATTGGTCACTATGGCTACAGACCTGTTTGATTTCCTGATGGCTGCCAACGGTTCTAAGCTCAGACCTTCCAAAACTTTGATAGGGCTGCCAGCGTGGCGCTATAGCAAGACCGTTGGGTCTCCCTGTAGGCTGTCAGCACTGGTTCTACAGCTACAGCCTGTCCAATCTCTCCCGAAGGCCCCCGCTGGTTGCTAAAGCTACGACCTTTTCAAATCTCTCCCTGAAGCTGTCGCACTGGTTGTTATGCTACAGACCTGTTTGTCTTCCGATAGGCTGCCAACACTGGTTGCTATAGCTACAACCGTTCAATCTCTCCCGATAGGCTGTCAGCAAGGTGGCTATAGTACAACCCGTTTTATCTCTCCCGATAGGGGGCCCAAAAGGTTGCTATAGCTACGACCTGTTTTTATCTCTCCTGATAGGCTGCCGCGCTGGTTGCTATAGCTACAGACCTGTTCAATCCTCCCGATGGGGGGCCAGCACTGGTGCTATAAAATACAACCGTTAATCTTCCCGATAGGCTGTCGCATGGTTGGATAGCTACAACCGTTTAATCTCCCTATAGGTGCCAGACTGGTTGTATAGTACAACCTGTTTTACTCTCCTGAAGGCTGCCCGCCTGGGGGTATGTAAAGACCCGTTCCATCCCCCCTGATAGGCTGCCAGCAAGGTTTCATAGCTACAGACCTTTTGATTTTTCCCCTGTCCCCACTGGTTTTCTATAGCACAGCCTGTTTGTCTCTCCTAAAAGGGTGCCAGCACGGTTGCTATAGCTAAGACCCGGCTTCTACTGCAGCCCAGTGGAAGCCTTTAAACACGCCCCTGAATTCAAAGTGAAGCCAAGAAAACAGGACTGAGGTGAGATGAGTCGATGTAGTGAGACGACCCCTTTAAGTCGCGCACTTCACCTTTTATTTCCTCAACACATCTAGTATCACTATTTTCTTTTAACTTCGTTTCAGACACAGTATAACACACTGCAGCTTCACACTTATTTAATTACGACGTAACGAGATTAGCTTTAATATACAGTTTGTTTTCTTTTTGCGTTTCATTCTGTGATAGGTTGAATTTCTGTATTGGGAAACTCTATTGGCTAAGACACTGTCTATGTGTTTAAGTGAAGACGCGCGCCGCTTCCCTCATTTTACATGGGCGCTCCCTTTTAAACAGATTTAAGCGCAGTCTTAATAGGAGTGCGCCCTACTGGATTCATTCCCAAAGAGCACTCTCCAACACAAATGTATTCTCCCGGACAAATTTAAACCGGTGCATTATCATACTCCGTTCTTATTGGTTAATTCAATTTTCCCTCCTGAGAACGGACCAATCAGCTTTACTTTAAAATTTCTCTACATGAGTTCAGACCCTGCTCAGCGATTGGCCGTTCGGTTTGCCATAGGGTATAATGGCATTATAGTAACCCGTTATTTCATTGGTGGAAGCAAGTCAACCAATCACCTCTGTTTTTAGTTTTTAATTCGTTCTTTTGAATTTCACTATTGCTCTTTCATTATAAAACGCCTTCTATCATGTGAATGTAACTCTATCCAGGATTGGCTTTGAAGAAACACCAATCATGTTTGATCTATGTTATTAAATATGACACCATTGTCTTTACTGTTTTGTTTAGTAGCTTTTAAGTATCTGAGGAAGTGGCGGTCGGCACGAAACGCGTCGTACCAGTCACTATAATGCTCAGGTGACTCCCTTCGCATATGGAATAAAATAAAATAATCATTTTAATCATCTGGAGTCCGTACCAGGATTCATTCCTAGAAACGAGCGCCCGGTCCATCGATTTGGACTCCGTCCACTGTATACTGCCTGCTGCCGATTTTTTGGCTCTGGAGGAAAGGACTGTGAGGCAGCTGTTTGAGAAGCTCAAATAGAGCTACCTAGGTGATTATTGGGTGTTGTGCCTCTAAATTAAGCCGCACAACGCTACCGGGTGAGCAACACTTTTTCCTTTTATTCGTTTTATTTACTTGGACGTACTCACACAGAGAGCGCCACTTCCTTTTTTTTTTGTCTTCTATATTCGCAGGATAGGATTAGATACAGCAGCTCAGCAGACGGTATCAAACAGGATATGATTAGATACCGATCACAAGATAGAATCACACAGGATAGGATTAGATACCAATCAGCAGACAGTATCACACAGGATAGGATTAGATACGCAGCTCAGCAGACTGTATCACACAGTATAGGATTAGATACACAGCTCAGCAGGGGTTATCACACAGGACAGGATTAGCTACACAGCTCAGAACAGTATCACACAGGATAGGATTAGATACCAGCTCAGCAGACAGTATCACACAGGGTAGAATTAGATACACAGCTCAGCAGGAAGTATCACACAGGACAGGATTAGATACACAGCTCAGCAGACAGTATCACACAGGATAGGATTAGATACCAATCAGCAGGGAGTATCACACAGGATAGGATTAGATACCAATCAGCAGAGAGTATCACACAGGATAGGATTAGATACCAATCAGCAGACAGTATCACACAGGATAGGATTAGATACGCAGCTCAGCAGACTCTATCACACAGTATAGGATTAGATACACAGCTCAGCAGGGAGTATCACACAGGATAGGATTAGATACACAGCTCAGCAGACAGTATCACACAGGATAGGATTAGATACCAATCAGCAGGGAGTATCACACAGGATAGGATTAGATACCAATCAGCAGGGAGTATCACACAGGATAGGATTAGATACCAATCAGCAGACAGTATCACACACCATAGGATTAGCTACCCACCTCAGCAGACTCTATCACACAGTATAGGATTAGATACACAGCTCAGCAGCGAGTATCACACAGGATAGGATTAGATACACAGCTCAGCAGACAGTATCACACAGGATAGGATTAGATACACAGCTCAGCAGAAAGTATCACACAGGATAGGAAATTTGAACGCAGCTCAGAGACATATCACACAGGATAGGATTAGATACACAGCTCAGCAGACAGTAAACACACAGGGTAGGATTAGATACACAGCTCAGCAGACCGTATCACACAGGATTTGGATTTTGATCCCCAAACAGCAGGGAGTATCACACAGGATAGGATTAGATACCAATCAGCAGGGAGTATCACACAGGATAGGATTAGATACGCAGCTCAGCAGACAGTATCACACAGGATAGGATTAGATACACAGCTCAGCAGACAGTATCACACAGGATAGGATAAGATACACGCTCAGCAGAGAGTATCACACAGGATAAGATTAGATACACAGCTCAGCAGATAGTATCACACAGGATAGGATTAGATACACAGCTCAGCAGACAGTGTCACACAGGATAGGATTAGATACAAGGGGTCAGCAGAAAAGTATCACACAGGAAGGATTAGATACAGGGCTCAGCAGACAGTATCACACAGGATAGGATTAGATACACAGCTCAGCAGACAGTATCACACAGGATAGGAATAGATACACAGCTCAGCAGACAGTATCACACAGGATAGGATTAGATACACAGCTCAGCAGACAGATCACACGGATAGGATTAGTACAGGGTCAGCAGACAGTATCACACAGGATAGGATTAGATACACAGCTCAGCAGACAGTATCACACAGGATAGGATTAGATACACAGCTCAGCAGACAGTATCACACAGGATAGGATTAGATACCAATCAGCAGATGGTATCAGACTAAGGTGATAATGTTGGGAATTGTGGAGGTTTAACTCTCCCAGGGCTTATTACAGGATTCTCTGCAGCCGCCCTGCTTTCTTGGCTTCGTTTGCAATGGAAATTAGGAAGAAATAAATCACAACTTAGGAAAAGAGTGGGAAAAAGCTGGTATATGGCGCTAGACTGAAAGACAGAGGAGCCTCTTACAGAAGAAGTTACAGGTCTGTGAGAGCCAGAAATCCTGCTTGTTTGTAGGGGACCAAAATACTTTTTTTTCCTCCAAATTTTTGCAGATAAATTCTTTCCAGATCAGACAATGGGATTCTTGGGATTTGTTTTCTCATTTGGTCTCTCATAGTTGAGGTCGACCTATGATGTCAATTACAGGAGCCTCTCATCAAGTGGGAGAACCTGCACAATTGGCGGCGACTAAATACTTTTTCCCCCCACTGTATATACCTGCTGGGGGACCTATAACCAGGGCTGTGGAGTCGGTAAGCCAAAACTCCGACTCCTCAATTTTCCTGAATCCGACTCCTGACTCCCTCATACCCGGCGCATGTTTAAGTGATAACTTTACTGTAGTAAAGTGGTAACATCCGGCTGTTTATCACCTTATGATACAATAATCAAGCTTTTAGATAGAACAGACACTGACAAGCAAAAGGGTAACAATGTTTTCAACTTTTGAGTTCAGGCTGCATATCTCACCGTCCACTACAGCTTTGTTATTCAAAACGCTTTATTGAAAAAAAATGAATCAAATAAATTACAAGCATTTGAAATAAGAGGGAGACCTAAAAGGTCTCACACATTGAGAACCATAAGTCAGTATCAACAAAAGGGAGAAAAAACCTCAACCCCGTGGGTTCATACGATAGATCAATATCAGCAATACAAACAAGAGTGGCAGGCAAAAGTAACACACAAATGAGTCCATTTTGACCCTACAGGGGTGATTCCAAAGAGAGACATTGTTGTGAAACTGAAAACAACACATAGGGGGAAAAGTAGGAGAGAAGAGAAAGAAGACGAGAAAAAAAAGGGGGGGAGTAGGAGAGAAGAGAAAGAAGAGGAGAAAAAAAGGAGGGGAAGTAGGAGAGAAGAGGAGAAAAAAAGGGGGTGAGTAGGAGAGAAGAGAAAGAAGAGGAGAAAAAAAAAAGGGGAGAGGGAAAGTAGGAGAGAAGAGAAAGAAGAGGAGAAATAAAAAAGGGGGGAAAGTAGGAGAGAAGAGAAAGAAGAGGAGAAAAAAGGGGAGAGGGAAAGTAGGAGAGAAGAGAAAGAAGAGGAGAAATAAAAGGGGGGGTGGAGAAGGAGAGAAGAGAAAGAAGAGGAGAAAAAAAGGGGGGGGGGTGGAGTGGAGGGGGAAGATGAAAGTAGAGGAGAAAAAAAAAGGGGGGTGAGTAGGAGAGAAGAGAAAGAAGAGGAGAAAAAAAAAAGGGGGGGGGGGTGAGTAGGAGAGAAGAGAAAGAAGAGGAGAAAAAAAAGGGGGGGTGAGTAGGAGAGAAGAGAAAGAAGAGGAGAAAAAAAGGGGGGGTTAGGAGGAGAGAAGATGAAAGTAGAGGAGAAAAAAAGGGGGGTGAGTAGGAGAGAAGAGGAAGAAGAGGAGAAAAAAAAGGGGGAGTGAGTAGGAGAGAAGAGAAAGAAGAGGAGAAAAAAAAGGGGGGGTGAGTAGGAGAGAAGATGAAAGTAGAGGAGAAAAAAAAGGGGAGAGGGAAAGTAGAGAAGAGAAAGAGAGAAAAAAAGGGGGGGTGAGTAGGAAAGAAGAGAAAGAAGGGGAGAAAAAAAGGGGGGGAGAAAGTAAGAGAGAAGAGAAAGAAGAGGAGAAAAAAAAAGGGGGGGGCGTAACGCACCCACTGGAGAGATGATCAAAAAGAGCCCAACTATCAATCATCGCAAAAAGTTACGAAATGCAGGAGAAGATTGGAAGGAGAGCCAGGGAGCCCATGTCCTAAGCAACTGTCGCACTTGATCATCGGAAGATGTCAGGAGTTCTTCCATGTGATAAGTGTGGTTGACTTTCGTAAACCATTCCGCTACTGTAGGCGGATCAGGGGACCTCCAGTTACCCTCCTACTGACATCATAAACAGTATCCCAAAACCCTTTCAAGGCCTGGCAGTCCCACCAGATGTGTAGCTTAGTCCCTATTTCCGTCCCACAACGTCAATAGAGGTCTGGCACGGAGGGGAACCATTGATGTATTCGAGAGGGAACCCTGTACCATCTTGAGAGAATTTTGAAGCTGGTTTCTTGTGCTCTAGATGCTATTACTGCCCATGAGTAAGAGCAAAACCTCGCCTCCACTGAACCTGTGGAAAGGATTTACCAAGCCTGGCAGAAGGATGGGAGAGTCGTCCAATGGGTAGCGGATAGTGATTTGTAGATAAAGGAGATAATGGGCGACATGTCCCAACACGCCAGCGTTGTCTCCCGATTTTGTAGTGCACTCCAAGTGTACGGTGGTCGTCGGCGCATTGTACGCCATCTTTTGTATAGCTGTATGCGCCTTTTTTAGCCGTACGTGTGCGCCACATTTGTATGGGGTTTCCATTGTCGACTGTTTTCTATGTGTGATTTTAGACGCATCGCGGCATTCTGTCGTGCGTGAGTGCGCGCCTTTTTTGCCGGCTGGTGGCGTCAGATTTGCATGGTCCGAACTTTCGTCATTCGTGGACGACAAGTTCAGCGCATTGATGTGTGCAAAAATGTGAATACATTACCTGGCGCTGTGCAAATGAGCCCCCTTTTTATTGATTGCTCCGGGGGGTCATTGCAGAACGTCGTCCTGTACTTCTTTCTGGCTGCTGGTTGAAGTTGTAGATCGTGCGCCTACTGTGTGCGCTCTGATGTTGAATGTTGCTCCCAACTGTGCACAAATGCCAAATGCGCCTAATTTTCTAATGCGCCCCAAAAAGCAATTAACAAGAATTCGGAGGGAGCCAGAAAGGGCGCACAAGCATGCGCCCCAATCCATACATGCGCCGCGAAGACAATATGCGCTCCAAAACAAACCTACGCGCCGTTAACAAATGCGTAGAACTAACGAATGCGCCGAATTTTGAAGTACACAAGCCGGAACTCCCAAACAGGCGCCCCAAGCAACACACTCACCGAAAAAAGGCGCAATGCCTAAAACATTCCGACAGATGCAAATACAAGCACTTTACAAAACAAGCGCAGGACAAATTAGGAAATACATTGCGAGTGTACGATACTTTATGCCACATTCAAACTGGCGTACGGACCCCACTTTTGGGACATGTCGCCCAATGTGTCTCGGAGGAATGTCCAATAGGCACATCTGCTCATAAGAAGAAAGAGGTCTTTTGAAGTCAACTGCATGTTTTATAGAGTGGAAGAAGTGTCGTAACTGGGTGTTTTGAAAGAAAGAAGAGGGATTGGTGGGCACTTCCGTAGGAAGAGAGTGGACTGGGATAATACTAAATCCAAGTACAAGGTTGTGTAATCGAAGCGGATGAGTTTTAGGCTATGTTCGCACGGCTTAATTGCGGGACGTATTTCGCCCCGCAATTACGCCATGTGTACGGGAGTGGGGCCGGTGGGTTTGGGGGCGGCAGCCCGCCGGCCCCATAAACATTCATTATTTTCGGTGCGTATAACTGACATGTCACTTCTCTCCCCGCTCGCCTTATTGTCCGCCCGGGGAGAGGAGACGTAATCCATAGTTCTCTATGAGGACTGTGGATTACCATAATGACTGGGACGGATTTCACCCGTAATTTGCACAGTACAGCGCGCAATATGGACTGAAATCTGTCCCAAAATAAGCCGTGTGAACATAGCCTTAGAGCCCCCTAAGAAAAGGGGTACCTCCAGGCCAGGGGGGGAAACATAGGGTTATCGGTTATGGGAAGCAGGGGCCCAGCCCTATAAATTAGGTTATAAGAAAGTTTATAGGTCACAATCGTGGTAAGAGTATGACGAGTGGTAAAAGATGTGGGATCTATATTCCCTAGAGAACAAGTTCAGATCCAAGGACAGAGGCCAGTCGAACCCACAGTCTGTCACCTCCCAGGCACGCCAGGTCGAGGACACGAGAATATGCAGTGGCCATGTAATATTTTTTGCAATCTGGCAAACCTAAGCCCCCCACATTTTTATCTCCACACACCTATATAGGTGCTCTCCCTAAGAAGAGATCTCCCCTTTCTGAGCTACTCATTGCCTCCCACTCAGCCAAGCCAGCATCGCTCTGCTCTGTACTGACGAGGGGCAAAACCCCGAAACAGCTGTCTACAGATGAGTGATGCTGGCTTGACTAGATATCTCTTCTTGCTTTCCAAAGATCCAGTGGGTTAAAAGCAAATTGAGGATTTGTTGCATCCAAAAGAGGGCGCTAGAGCTTCTCAGCTCCTTTCCCATAATGCCTTGTGATATACAGATGCTTCGTGGAGTGCAAAAGGCAATTTAGAATCTCCACACGCCTATATAGGTGCTCTCCCTAAGGAGAGATCTTCCCTTTCTATGCCTAACTAAGGTAGAATAAGCTAGCCTGTTGGCCGAATAAAGGCCGTAAAGATGCACCGAACCCGCTGCCAAAAAGAGTTATGGGTGTATACTGGGATGGTTTGGACCATATAAAGGAGGCGAATATAAAGGGGCAAAATGGTCATTTTGAGTATATTTACTCTGCCAAACCAAGAAAATTCTCTCCTGCTCCAACCTTCTAGGTCAGAAGAAATTTTTCGAAATAGCATGTCGAAATTGGACGCGATCCCAATGAGCATTCTTATATGACTAAATGGGCGGAGTATATAGGGGCCCCCATCTCCAGGGAAACTTGGGCTCAGATTTGGAGGCAGGCTGCGCGTTCTTCTTTATCTGTCCAGTATAAAGAAAACCAATATAAGATACTTATGTTTTGGTACCATACCCCGGCATTAAAGCTGGAGGTTCCTGATTGTTGCTGGAGATGTGGGTGGTCCTGGGGCTGACCTGCAGCATGTTTTCTGGGATTGTGGGGGGATTAGACTGTTTTTGGGAGTGTGTGCGAACACTTACACATGACATCTTGGGTCATATGATCCCACTCCCTCCTCAGTTCTACCTTCTTAATATCCCATATCCTCCCCTGGGTCGTAGCTCAGGTAGACTTTTCTTGTACATTTTGACTGCGGCAAAATGCCTGATTGCCAAATTTTGGAAGCAGGTTTCTATCCCGACTAAGCAGGACCTACTTCCCCGTATTAAAGAGGTTCGGCATATGGAGTTCCTTACTGCTATGTCCCATAATACATTAGACCCCTTTGATGCTATATGGAAGCCTTGGGATCTATACTGTATTATTAATGATTTGTGATGCGTGGATTAGAATCATGAGGGGCTGCGGATCTCCAGATAGATCCTTCTTCTTCCTTGTGGGCCTTGTCCTTTGTCTCCCCCGGTCTTTGTATTTTCTGTTAAGTATCAGGTTGTTTTTGATTTGCTGGTCACTTTGACTGGCTTACGGTTTAAAGGGGATGTATCGCTTCATCAGTTTGTGTGTTTCATTGTGCTCTCAGCTTCTCAGCTCTGCAAATCCAGAAGCGTTTCTTAACTGAAGGGAGATGACATCATCCCCCCCTTCACTGTTCATGCTCGCTCCCGAGTCTCCCCCTCTCTGTCCGAGTCCACATGTCACTGTGTCGTTCCTCTCCCTATGCAGTCTTATTTTGTAAGAGCTGTTTGTTTACATACCACAGGCCTGCATTCAGTCTAGACAGTCTTCTATGAACTCAGAGCACTGCTCTCTTCTCTTCTCACAGCTGGAGGTTTGTTACAGTTGAATCCAGTCTTCTATGAACTCCTCCAGAGCAGCACAGATCTCCCTTCTATGTTTACACGCAGGAGCATTTAGGCATCAAGGCACAATTCTGCTGTTTTCTGATTGTAGAAGCCCTGCAGTATTATTGTGTTTCTTCTGGCTGTGCAGAGTGAAATTGCTGTCAGTCCCCTTACTTTGAGTGAGAGAGGCAGCCTAATGCTCCTTCTAGGTTTCCATTAGGCACCGACGCACAATTATGCTGTTTTCTGTTTGTAGAAACAGCTGCAGTGTTACTGTGCAGCTGCTGGCTGTGCAGAGTGAAATGTTGCCGGCCCCTTAATCTGAGTGAGAGAGGCAGGAATGCGCGCTCCCGTGAATAGGACCGGGGGTCAGACTGAATGTAATTTAGTAGAGCCGGCAGCCTATGAAACGCAAGGAGGAGGGATCCGACCGGCACTGGGGAACTGAGTTTACAGAAACAGAAGATAAGGGAGACAGTGAATACAAGACAGCTCTGCTAATGACATCCAATTGCAAAGTTGCTTGTTTTCACTGTTCCCTTATTCTAAAGACCATTTAATGAAATGATACAACCCCTTTAAGTTGGACCAGGGGTATTAGGCACACACATTTATTTTTGAATATGTATCTTGATTTACTTAGCTAGCATTTTATATTTTGCTCTGTTTTCTGAATGCGTAGCTATGTTTATGCTGGGACCGTTTATTCTTGTTACTCCTTGGTCTTATTACTTGATGCTTGATATTGTAACAACTGTTATGTTGAAAAATGAAATTGGACGTGAAAAGTTTAGAAAGGTCACTGGGGATTTTGATACCTAATTAGGTGAGACCAGCTCGTGGCCAAGCAAACGGGTATAAGGATTTAGGTAGGCTCAGGTCTGTAGGAGGGAGATTAGTGCTCAGGGCTTCGGATTTAGAAATGTTAACTTTAAAGTTCGACCAAGACCCAAAACGCTCCGACTCGGACATCAGTGGCGGCATAGAGGTAAAAGGATCTGCTATATAGACCAATAGGTCATCGGCAAAGGCTGAGCACTTATATTCATGGCCCCCAATTGCTACCCCCGGGTTGGAGCGGATGGCGGTCATCAGATTTTCCATCACCAGGACGTATAATGAAGGCGAGAGCGGGCAGCCCTGACGCGTTCCATTATGGATACTGAAAGGATCAGACAAAGAACCATTTATCTTGAGTTGGGCGGAAGGAGAATTGTAAAGGGCCATGATCTTAGAGCAAAAAGATGGCCCCAGCCCCAGACGCCGAAGAGAGGACAGGAAGAAAGACCAAGAGATTCTGTCAAAGGGATAGGACCATCAAGGGAATCTGTCGTGACTCAGCATGATGAATAATATCGTGGGTCTCCAGGGTGTTGTCGCGGGCCTCCCTCCCTGGGACAAAGCCCACCTGATCCGGGTGTATTAGGCGAGGCAGCAGTGGACTCTATCTATTAGCTAATAATTTGTCATATATTTTTAAGTCCACATTCAATAAAGAGATTGGGCGATAGCTGCTGCAGGGAGAGGGGTCCTTACCCGGTTTGGGAATGACCGTGACGTGGGCTAAGGTGGAGTGAGGTGGGAAAGGATTATCTGTTGAAATGAAATTAAAGGAAGTGTTTCTTTCTTACTCACAAGGCGGTAATAGCTTGTAGGGCCCAAGAGACGAGTTTTAAGGTGCTCTCCAGATGGTATAGGGTACCGGCCTTACTTCACAAATGGTACCCGAGCGTGCCTGATACGTGCTGGAGGTGCCTTCGGGAGATCGGTACTATGAGTCATATCTGGTGGGGTTGTCAGGATCTGCGGGGCTTCTGGGAGACAGTTCTCCAGGCTATCAGGGACTGTACTGGAATACTTATTCCAGACTCCCCAGAGGCCACTCTCCTGTTTATGTTTGGCCACTCACAGTCCTCCTACAAGAAGTCTTTGACAAGACACCTCCTACAAGCTGCGAAGACGGTGATCCCGCGCCACTGGAGGCAAACAGTCCCTTCTTCCATAATGGAATGGGTGAGCGAGGTCGCAGCTACTTATCGTATGAGGAATTGATTGCACATACCCCGAGGATGCAATACAAGTCTCTCGGACATGGGCTCCTTGGCTTATTTACCAAGCCAGTCCAGAATTTCAGGGCTTAGGAGGTTGTTAGTACCCTACACCTGCTTAGACCCTTGGTGTTTGACGCCTTTGTTTCTTCTTCCTCAATAGGATTCTTGGAATCCTTCTCTCCTGTGTTGCCTGTGCACCCGGCTACCTGCATACCCTTCCCCCCTTCCCCTTTCTTTGCTACCCTTTTTTTCTTGTTTGTCTTTTGTTATTCGCCTATACTGAAACAGGGCATTACTGATTCATTGGGACCTGGGGTCCGAATCTCTACTATTGCATTGTCTACATTTCCTGTTAGTGTAGGACCATACTAGTCCGGTCATAAGTCTTTTGCTTAGGAAGGGTTATGTCTTACTCCCTTTTTTGATGTACACCTCCAATGTTTTCATTTTTAGACTGTACTTCCTTTGCACCCATTTGCAAATGTTCTTCTTTGTTTTGTAATGTTAAAAAATTTTTGGAAAATGCTTTAATAAAAATCTATTATTGGAAATGAAATTAAAGACTTCCAATAATTTGGGGGAGAGGGAATCCTGAAAAACCTTCAAAAATTTGCTAGTAAAACCACCAGGACCCGGACGAGTCTTGATAACAGATGAAAGTTCTTGTAGGGTAAAGGGAGACTCCAATTTAGAGAGGATAGACTCTGGGAGGCAGGAGTCCCGGTCAAGGGTCACGTAATCCTCCAGCGCAGGGGAGGGGGCTCGGATATTGTAAAGATTGGAATAGAAGGAATGTAAGGCAGTTTTAATTTTGGGGGTGGTGTGCACTATGTTGCCATAAGTCTTAAAGGGGTTTTGCCACGATGTAATGTTGACGTGGGATCCTCCAAAATGGATATTTAATCACTTTTCTAAATATATGTGATTACAAAAAGTGAAGCCTGTGAGAGCTACAGCATTGCTCAGTCCCCCTTAGTTTCCTGACAGTTTACATTAGACACGACCAGGACACTGACAGGAGCTGATCTGGCCGCGCTTGCGTGTTTGCACTTCTTATCTGAACATGAAGGAGCTTGCAAGGGGCTGGGGAGAAAGTGCAGTGTATGAGGCTGTCTGCTGTATAGAGAATCCACTGTCGTAATGTTATTGTTTGAGTAAACTTTAGACACCCTCCCTGCTTCCTCCCTCTCTGCTCACCCCTCTCCTTCTCACCACTGCAGCCGTTCATGACTCAGCATGCTTTGTTTATATTCTCTGCTGAGCAGATAACAGGTAAGGAACTGACTTCGTGGCGAAACCCCTTTAATGCAAGGGATATGGGACCTTGAAATTTGCTGGCGTAAGGCCCGAGCCAACATACGGCCAGTTTTATTTCCGTATTCGTAGAATCTGCTACGGCCCGTTTGCAGAAAACTTTTCCAAGAGAATTCAAGGAGCCGTTTGACTTCCAGTCTCGCCGCAAGATCCGCCAGAACTTCCTGAGAGAGCGCTGGTTTATGTTTAGTTTCGAGAGTCTCAACTTTCTGTAAGGCTGCTCGTAGTTTAGATGCTCTGTCCCTCCTCAGCCGTGCTCCGTGCTTGATCAGGACGCCCCTGAGCACACACTTAAGTGCTTCCCACTGAACACTTGGAGAAGACACATCATGAGAATGATCAGAATGGAAGTGCCCTATAGATTTAGAAGGTCAGCGACGCACACGGTATCCAGAAGCAGGGATTCATTGAGGCGCCATCACCAGCACGGTCTCTAAAAAGAGGGAATAGAGAGCTTACAGCAAATAGGAGAATGGTCTGACCAAATTATGTTACCTATCCAGCTAGCTGCCTCCTCATTGACACTGCAGCTGTCTCTATAATCAGAAAACAGCAGAATTGTGCTCGGTACCTTAATGCTCCTGCGTGGAAAGGCCGACGACCAGCATGGTCTCGAAAAAGAGGAAATAGAGAACTTACAGTAAATAGGGGCATGGTCTGACCAAATTATGTTACCTATCCAGGTAGAGGACAACCATGGGAGAGCATTAAGGGAAATCAGAAGGTAATCGATCCGACTATAAGAGTCGTGTGGGGTCGAATAAGAAGAGAAATCTCTGTCGCTCGGGTGTTGCAGGCGCCAGGCATCGCAGAGCTGAAATAAGTTAAGGGACCTCTTGATCAGTTTGATGCCACGGTACGAGAGCGCGGATTTACCTGTAGAGTTCTCCAGGGTCGGGTCAAGGGTGAGATTAAAGGGGTTGTATCATTTCATTAAATGGTCTTCAGAATAAGGGGACAGTGAAAACAAGCAACTTTGCAATTGGATGTCATTAGCAGACCTGTCTTGTATTCACAGTCTCCCTTATCTTCTGTTTCTGTAAACTCAGTTCCCCAGTGCCGGTCAGATCCCACCTCCTTGCATTTCATTAGCTGAGGGCTCTAATAATTTACATTCTGTTCGGCCCCCAGATGGCCCTAGTCACAGAGCTTGCATTCCTGCCTCTCACTGAGAATTAGGGGCCGAAAACAATTTCACTCTATACAGCTAGCTGCCTCCTCATTGACACTGCAGCTACTGCTACAATCAAAAAACAGCAGAATTGTGCCACGGTGCCTTATGTAAACATGAAGGGGTCTCCCTTCATGTTTACATAAGGCACGGTTCTGTGCTCTGGATGGATTCAACTGTAGCAAACCTCCAGCTGTGAGAGATCAGTGCTGAGTTCATAGAAGGCTGTCTAGACTGAATGCAGGCCTGTGGTATGTAAACAGCTCTTACAAAATAAGACTGACAGTGATATGTGGAGGGGGGACACACACTGGAGCGAGCATGAACAGTGAAGGGGGGATGTCATCCCTCTTCAGTTAAGAAACACCCAGATGGGAGGAGAAGAAATGCCCTTAGATTTCAGGAAGTGAGAGCATCAAGCTTCAAGAGAACAGCCCAAATGAAGAAGCAATACATCCACTTTAAAATCACCCCCAAAAACAATCGTACCCCTTGCCAGCGGGGTCAGCACATCCGTCAATTTCTGAAAAAAAGGCTACCTGTCCCTGATTGGGGGCATAAGCATTGACTAAAGTGAATTTGTGGCCCTCAATTACAATCGAAAGAATAAGGTAACGCGCTAAGGGGTCCACCTGACAGTCCTGGACCTGGTGCGCCAGCGACCTATGTATAGCCACCGCCACTCCCCTGGACCTGGATTCCTGGTTGTTGGCAAAGAACCAATGAGTATAATACCGATTACAAAGAACAGGGGCATGGCCAACTTTAAAATGAGTTTCTTGGGAAAAAAACTATTTGGGTTTTCTTTTTATGGAAATGGTATAAAACCTGGGCTCTTTTTTTCGGGGGTATTAAGCCCCTTAACATTGAGAGAAGCTATCCTTAGGTCAGACATTAGGAGATTACAATAACCTACACTCCAAAGGAAAATAAGGGGGGAGGGGGGAGAAGAAAACCTCCAGAAAGAGGTGAAAGAGGGGGAGAAAAGAAAGAGAAAAGAAAGAAAATGTAGAACACCTACAGCAGGCAGAAGATGGCCCACAGCTGGGACTAATATGTGAGGACTGTGTAAAGTCAAAAGTTCCAAGGCTTACTAAGAAGCCACTATCGGGACTAAAACCTAATGGGGGATAAGAAAAGAAAGAAAAAAATTAAAAGATAAAATAGATACAGACGTCACGTATCTGGGCTCCGCATATTTGAGGAGTGCAGATGAGAAATGGCTGTGTCAGGGCTAGCCGGCACTCAGCCTGCAGGGAGCAACAGTCTGCAGCAGCTGGTTTGCGACCCTGCCCTGATAGACAGTCTGCTGGGAGCTGTGTGAGTGACAGAGGTCCAGCCACTCCGGACAGGGGGCGTGTCGCACCAGCCAGTGGGAGGACCCGGAGGCCGCTCCAATCGGCTTATCCTCTGATTTTGCACCTCGCTCCCGTTCATGTTTGACCCCGGCTTGTTTACGTTTATCCCTCTGGTTCTGATTTGTGGCTTTGGCGTTCCCGATTTGTTATTGACCCGGACTGTCTGACTATTCTTCCTCCTGACGGCCCCAGCACTTTAGCAGCGCAGGGACTGTCGTCCAGTTGGGGTCTGCCGCCTAGGGCAGCACGTCAAGTAGGCAGGGACAGTGGGCTGGGTTCCAGTCAGGGCTCACTGCACCCCCCTTGACGTGACATTTTCACAGGCCAAAACTGTCTCTGCTCTAACCCACTATGAACCCCATGACAGCTCTGGTAGAGCAGATGCAGGGGCTTACCCAGGTAGTCCAGGATCTGGCGCTGAGGGTAGAACAGCAGGAATCTACCCCAAGGCAGAGGGTTCCTGCATTACCTTCCCCTCCTCTACCTGTACCTGAACGTCCGTGGACCCACTTGTCGATGGATTTCATGACGGACCTTCATCCTTCGGAGGGCAAAATGGTTATTTGGGTTGTAGTGGACCGTTTCAGTAAAATGTGCCATCTTGTCCCTTTAAGGGGGTTACCGTCATCCAAGAAACTTGCTGAACTCTTTGTCAAACACATTGTCAAGCTTCATGTGTTACCAGAGAATATTGTTTCGGACAGAGGGGTTCAGTTTGTTTCTCGTTTTTGGAGAGCCATTAGCAAGGCTCTGGGTATCACCCTGTCCTTCTCCTCTGCCTTCCACCCAGAGACTAATGGGCAGACTGAGAGGGTAATCAAATGGTAACACAAAAACTCCGTTGTCATGTATCTGATCAGCAGATAGACTGTGTAAAATACTTACCGTTGGTTTGAATTTGCCATTAACAATCAGGATAGTAGCTCGTCTGTACCTCGCCATTTTATCTGTAATTAGGTTTTCACCCAAGGCATGCGTCATTTTCCAGTGCTACGTCTGACCACAGCGGGGTGGATGTTATCATTAAAGATCTGTGCACAGTCCTGGGCCCAAGTTCAGAAGAACTTGGTTCATACCCAGAACATCCAGAAGAAAAGTTCTGATAGGCGGCGTCTTTGTTCTAGAGGGTTTGCGGTTTGGGATAAAGTTTGGTTATCCACCCGAAACCTGCGCTTAAAAGTTCCCTCTGGTAAACTCGTGCCACGATTTGTAGGTCCATATGTGGTTCAGGAGGTGCTTAATACGGTGGCTTATTGGCTGAACTTACCCTCTTCTCTCCGTATACATAACGTGTTCCATGAACATCAAGAGGTATATTCAGCCTGTGACTCCGCCCTCTAGGCCTCCTCCTCCAGTTTGTATAGAGGGGGAGTTAGAATATGAAGTCGCCCGAATTTTGGATTCTTGTAAGGTCTAAAGGTCACTGCAGTACCTGGTCCATTGGAAGGGGTATGGTCCTGAGGAGAGATCATGGGTTCCAGCGACATCCATCCATGCTGATCGCCTGGTGAGGGAATTCCATGAGTCTCACCTGGACAAATCCAGACCAGGGAAGGGTCCGTGGCCCCCTAAAAAAAGGGGGTTTGTCGGGCTACCGGCACCACCCCAGGACAACACGCACATTGATTTTTTCACCCCCCCCCGGGGTAACAATTGTCAGCTCTTGATACAGAAGACCAGCCACTCCGGGCAGGGGGCGGCGCACCACCCAAAGGGAGGACCCAGAGGGTGCTCCAATTGGCTACAGGGGCGGTGTCCGGAAACACATTTAAAACCAACTTGCCAAAATTTGAAAATGGAAAAGCAGGGGAATGAAGAGGGGGGCGCAGTACGTGCCACGGCAAAAAAAATTGCAGGACACGCCCCCTTGTGGTGTGCCCAAGCCCCTTCAAGAAAACCACCCCATCCACCTAACTGCATAACGGTTTTTGGAAGAAACAGTAGATGCCCCCTCACCAGGTAGTGCCCTTATAGCCAGGATTTCCCCCCCATAACCCAAGGCCCTTGTACCCAAGTAGAGCCCCTTTTAAACCAAGCAGATGCCCCCTTTACCAAATAGAGCCCCCCTTTTACCAAGAAAAGCCCCCCCTTTGAAAACCAGGGATGCCCCCTTTGTACCCCGGGAGAGCCCCCCTTTTAGCCAGGTAAAGGGCCCCCATTGTACCAGGTAGACCCCCTTTTAGCCAGGTAACCCTCTTTTTAGCCAGGGAGACCCCCCCTTTTAGCCAAGTAGATCCCCCTTGTAGCCCGTAAGCCCCTTTTTACCAAAAGAGCCCCCTTTGTAGCCAGGTAGATTCCCCTTGTAGCCAGGTAGATGCCCCCTTGTAGCCAGGTAGAGCCCCCATTGTAGCCAAGTAGAGCCCCCTTTGTAGCCAGGTAGAGCCCTCATTGTAGCCAGGTAGAGCCCCCATTGTATCCAGGTAGAGCGCCCTTTGTATCAAGGTAGAGCCCCCATTGTAGCCAGGTAGTGCCCCATTTGTAGCCAGGTAGAGCCCCCATATAGCCAGGTAGAGCCCCCTTTGTAGCCAGGTAGAAGCCCCCAATTGTAGCCAGGTAGTGCCCCCATTTGTAGCCAGGTAGTGCCCCCTTGTAGCCAGGTAGATCCCCCCTTGTAGCCAGGTAGAGCCCCTTTGTAGCCAGGTAGAGCCCCCTTTGTAGCCAGGTAGAGCCCCCTTTGTAGCCGGGTAGAGCCCCATTGTAGCCAGGTAGAGCCCTCTTATAGCCATGCAGGAAAGAAAAAAGTGCGACCTGGCGCACGTGCAAGATAAAATTAAATAAAGCCCGAGCTAAAGGCACTGTACATACAGGGGAAGAAGGGAGGAGGGGAACGATCCCTCCTGCTTCTTCCCTGCACAGTGAGACTCGCCGGATGGGTGAGTGGCCGCTGCGGCCGCTTCACCCGCCTATAGGAACGGCCCGGCGACGCCAGAGTAGCGTCCTGATGCTACTCCAGCGCCGCGGTCATTTAAAGAACCCTCACTGCCTCCTGGCGGCGGGAGGTTCGCCAACTCTGCCGGGGTGGCGGGACTCCATTAGCGGGACCCCCCCGCCAAAAATGGGAGAGTTGGCTTGTATGATTTAAACTCCCTGCAGGCTGAGTGCAGTGCCTGTGATATTCTCCTGGCTGCCTTGTTTCCCTGCTATTTGGTTTGTGCTTACTTTACATGTGTACCAGACCTCTGCTTGTTTACTGACCTCGGCTTTGTTCTCTGATTTTGTACCTCACACCTGTTCGTGTTTGACCTCGACTTGTTTACGTTTTCTCTCTGGTTCTGATTTGTGGCTTTGGCGTTCCTGATTTGGTATTGACCCGGACTGTCTGACTATTCTACTTCCTCACGGCCTCGCACTCTAGCAGCGCAGGGACCGTTGCCCTGTTGGTGTCTGCCGTCTAGGGCAGCACGTTAAGTAGCCAGGGATAGTGGGCTGGGTTCCAGTCAGGGCTCACTGCACCTCCCTTGACGTGACAGGCTGGCTCTAGTATGAAATAGCATGAAAGAGCATTAAGGAGAGGGAAGAGTAAAGAAGGGAGAAAAAGAGAAAAGACCACGGTACAAAGACTAGGAATATAATAGAAGCCAACAGAGAGTGGAGGGTATACTCCACCGTGTGGACATACCGCCATCTAGTGGACAGAATAGTAATAAACAGACTAAGTCAAGAATATTGAGCGCTGACAAAGGATATATGAGGCCCCAGGATGGTCCAGCGTTGGAGTTCAAGTAGGGTTTGAAAGCGAGGAGTCAGTGGGATGACGACGCCGGCGGACGCTCCCCCGAAGAAGAAGCCGGCCCAGTGGTAGGGGTAGCAAAGGAGGGACAGGGTGGTAGGACGACATTCTGGATATTCAGTTCCTGGAGGAAGGACGGTATGTCGTCCGGGGAGCGGATAGACAGCGATCTTTCTCCACTGCAGACCAACAAAGCAAAGGAGAACCCCCAGCGATGGGATATCCCGTTCTCCGAGTATTGCCAGCAAGGGTTTTAAGGCCGCTCGCTGAGTGTGTGTCTGGAGAGGTCCTGCAGCAATAACAGAGGTGAATCTTTATACACCATCGTTTTGTCGTTGTCGCTCTTGCCTTAGAATGTCTTCCTTTAAATGGAAAAAGTGGATTCTGCAAATCACGTCTCTGGGACGCCTCGGATCCAAATTGGGGGGAAGGGGGGGCGTAGCGCCCGGTGAGCCCTATCCATTTCGATGTATTGGGGGGGCCGCCCCAATAAGTCATTGAAAGTAGTAGTGTGTACGGAGAGGATGTCTGCCGACGCCACTGTTTCATGTAGCCCCCGAATCCTGATACTATTGCGACGGCTCCTGTTTTCCAAATCGTCCAGTTGCTGTTGGAGGGCGAAGATCTGGTTAGACTTTTGACCAAGGGTGGACTGTAGTGCTTGGATGGATGCTGTTGACGAGTCTTGGACTTGATCTAAGGTGGAAACTTTGGTAGTAAGGTCCGACAACTCTGCACGAAATGCAGCAAACTCCTGTTTGCACTCGCCGACTATTTGCCGCTTCATTACAGCTTTGTAGATGAGGCTCCCATCATTTTATAGACAATCATCTTACCTCTTTTATACATACATTATTAAGTATTTAGCATCTGCTTAGTTCTGCAGATGTAACTGCATTGTTACTGTTTTGCTCCCAAGAATCATATTTTGACTTTCAGCTCTGTCTGAATCCTTCTGGGCTCTGGATCAGATTCAAGCATGTCTTGACCAAAATCTGACCCAGGTCTCTTCTCCACGTTCCCAATGTTGGTGCAGACTGGACTTGGATACAAATACAACTTTTTCTTCAACTCTAAGTGTTGGATTGGGTTGAGGTCTGGGGACTGTGGGGCCGATCCAGCGACTCTACTTCATTGTCATTGAGCCCTTCCTTCTCCAACCTTGACGTCTGCTTCAGGTCGTTGTCCTGCTGGACACTGTCGCCCTCTTCATCCCCATAGTCCTCGAGTGTATGAAGTAACCTCTTGTAGGACCCTCACATCGAGCTCAGCATTGAGGTCACCACCGATCCTGGTCAAGTCTCCACCATCTGTGCCTGTGACCCCTCCCCATTTCCTCAGGCTTCCTCTCCCGATCCGGACAGTTCCTCCATCTCTCGCTCCATCCGCCCCTTCTCCCTTGATTCTTCCCATTCCCCTCGTCAGAGCCCGGTCTATTGACTTTCATCTCTCGCTCCGTTCTCCTCTTCTCCCTTGGTTCTTCCCATTCCCCCCATCAAAACCCGGTCTTTTGACTTTCAACTCTCTCTCCGTTCGCCCCTCTTCCCTTGGTTTTTCCCATTCCTCCCATCAGAGCCCGGTTTATTGACTTCATCTCTGGCTCCGTTCACCCCTGCTCCCTTGTTTATTCCCATTTCCCCCTCAGAGCCCGGTCTATTGACTTTCATCTCTCGCCCCTTCTCCCTTGGTTCTTCCCATCCCCCCATCAGAGCCCGGTCTATTGACTTTCATCTCTCGCTCCGTTCGCCCCTTCTCCCTTGATTCTTCCCATTCCCCCCATCAGAGCCCGGTCTATTGACTTTCATCTCTCGCTCCGTTACCCCCTCTCTCCTTGGTTCTTCCCATTCCCCCATCAGAGCCTGGTCTATTGACTTTCATCTCTTGCCCGGTTCACCCCTTCTCCCTTGGATTCTTCCCATTCCACCCATCAGAGCCCGGTCTATTGACTTTCATCTCTCGCTCCGTTCCCCCCTTCTCCCTTGGTTCTTCCCATTCCCCCATCAGAGTCCGGTCTATTGACTTACATCTCTCTCCCCGTTCTCCCCTTCTCTCTTAGTTCTTCTCATTCCCACCATAAGATCCCGGTATGTTGACTTTCATCTCTAGCTCCGTTCACCCTTCTCCCTTGATTCTTCCCATTCCCACATCAGAGCCCGGTCTATTGACTTTCATCTCTCGCTCCGTTCACCCTTCTCCCTTGTTCTTCCATTCCCCCAATCAGAGCCCGGTCTATTGACCTTCATCTCTCGCTCCGTTCTCCCTTCTCCCTTGTTTCTTCCCATTCCCCACCATCAGAGCCCGGTCTATTGACTTCATCTCTCTCTCCGTTCACCCCCTCTCCTTGGTTCTTCCCATTCCCCCCATCAGAGCCCGGTCTATTGACTCTCCCCTTCTCCCTGGGTTCTTCGCATTCCTCCCTTCAGAGCCCGGTCTATTGACTTTCATCTCTCTCTCGTTTCACCCCTTCTCCCTTGGTTCTTCCCATTCCCCCATCAGAGCCCGGTCTATTGACTTCCATCTCTCGCTCCGTTCCCCTTCTTCCCACTTCCTCCATCAGAGCCCGGTCTATTGACTTTCATCTCTCTCTCCGTTCGCCCCCTTCTCCCTTGGTTCTTCCCATTCCCCCCATCAGAGCCCGGTCTATTGACTTTCATCTCTCGCCCCTTCTCCCTTGGTTCTTCCCATTCCCCCCATCAGAGCCCGGTCTATTGACTTTCATCTCTCTCTCCGTTCGCCCTTCTCCCTTGGTTCTTCCCATTCCCCCCATCAGAGTCCGGTCTATTGACTTTCATCTCTCGCCCCTTCTCCCTTGGTTCTTCCCATTCCCCCCATCAGAGCCCGGTCTATTGACTTTCAACTCTCGCCCCTTCTCCCTTGGTTCTTCCCATTCCCCCCCATCAGAGCCCGGTCTATTGACTTTCATCTCTTCGCTCCAGTTCGCCCTTTCCCTTGATTCTTCCATTCCCCCCATCAGAGCCCGGTCTATTGACTTCCATCTCTCGCTCGTTCACCCTTTCTCCTTGGTTCTTCCCATTCCTCCCATCAGAGCCCGGTCTATTGACTTTCATCTCTCACTCCGTTCTCCCCTTCTCCCTTGGTTCTTCCCATTCCCCCATCAGAGCCCGGTCTATTTACTTTCATCTCTCGTGCCGCTCCTTCTCCCTTGGTTCTTCCCATTCCCCCCATCAGAGCCGGGTCTATTGACTTTCATCTCTTTGCTCCCGTTTCTTCCATTTTTCGTTCTTTTCTGTAAACTCTTTGCCGACGCTTCTTGTGACTACAAGAGGGCACTACCTGGCTACAAGGGGGCACTACCTGGCTACAAGAGGGCACTGCCTGGCTACAAGAGGGCACTGCCTGGCTACAAGGGGGCACTACCTGGTATCAAGCGGTGGCATTGCCTGCTCTAAGAGCACTGCTGCTACAAGGCGGGCACTGTTGCTACAAGGGGACACGCCTGCTACAGGGGACACTCCTGGCTACAAGGGACACTGCCTGCTACAAGGGGCACTGCTGCTCAGGGGCACTTGACTGGCTACAAGGTACACTGCCGGCTACAAGGGGAACTGCCTGGCTACAGGGCCTGGTGGCTAAGGGTGGGCACTGGCTGGCTACAGGGGGCACTGCGTGGCTATGGGGCCACTACCTGCTAGAGGGTCTGAGTCAGCCCCCCTTAGAATCTCCCACATTTCCACTTTCAAAAGTTGGCAAGTATGCCTATATATCACAATGTGCTACACTAGAGAAATCCCACCTTATTCATACATATTGAGTTATAATCCTCATCAATGCCCGAATCCTCACACCCCGTCCATGAGCGCTCGTCACATGAGGAAAGACCAATGAGGTATACAGTAAAGTATATAATAATAGTGAGGCTTCCCCATCACATAATACTATTAACCTATAGTCAAATCTGTCTGCATAATATAGTAGAGCTGACCAAGTCTACTCACCCACATGTTGCTATCGGCGCATAATACGGTACCTGCCCGCGTCCCTCTGGCGAGTTTATAAAGAGCTTGCGCATGCGCAGTACAAGTGCCAGTAATCAGCATGGTGAACCCACATCCTGCAGCCCTAATGCGCATGCGCGCCCTTACTTCATATCGAGTGCGGCTCCCGCAGCCGAATAGAGACTGTATAAGTTCTAAACTATTCTAATTGACTCGTACTTAACTTTTCTCGAACGGTTCGATGAACACTACTAATTGATAGACTAAAATATGTGACTTTACGTTAGCTATCCTATACAATGCTGTAGACTGACCGTTAACAATGAGGACAGCTACATCAAGATCTACATTCTACAGGTGGAATGTTCTAATGACTCTATGGGGGTGACGAGCACTAATTAAAGAGAACCTGTCACAGGTTGTGACCCCCTTGCTGAGGGCAGCACAAGCCAGTGTCAGACCTGCTGTTCCCAGCACTGTGCCCCTTATTCTGTAAGATGCTGAGGGCAGCACAAGCCAGTGTCAGACCTGCTGTTTACAGCACTGTGTCCCTTATTCTGGAAGATGCTGGAGTTTTAGAGCATAATAATGCTCAATGCTCAAATCTTATTCATGAGTAGGTGTTAGCCCCGCCCACCAAAGGCTAGCCCCGCCCACTGACAGTTATTCACATGTTTCTACCTATTCAAAGTATTAAGGTAATTAGTTGAGGTGGGCGGGGCTAGCCTAAGGTGGGTGGGGGTTTGTAAAAACTGACTTTTCTGGCTGAAAACTGCAGATTTGAGCATTAAATGCTCTAAAACTGCAGCATCTTACAGAAAAAAGGACCCAGCGCTGGAAACAGAAGGACTGACACTACTATGTGCTGTACTCAGCCATGGGGCATCACCTATGTGACAGGTTATCTTTAAAGGAATTATTTAATTAGTTGTGTCAAAAAGCCGTCCTGGATGTGAGCAGAACGATGCCTTTCCCAGGGGGACACATGATCGATCAAAATGTGGATTCAAGCCTAGAATGGATCCTATGCAGAAACATTTTTTGAATAAAATTTTTTAATGTCCCTGAAAATATTTTTTCCTAGCATTTCCTAATAATTGCTGATGTTTGATATTTGTCTGTGGTTCTTATTTGTATATTGTTTTTAGGAAGCTTTTATAGATTCCGGGGAGAAAGCCCCTTCCTGGAGCGAACCCTTCTCTGACAATGGGATCTGCTGTCTTGTAATTTTATTCCTCCAGTTGTGAAACATGAAGTCGGATGAATAATGTTTTGTGAATAATTCTATGTTTAATAAAGACCTTAATTATCTTCATAATTAGGGGGACATATAACCTGCCTATATACCCCTTTGGAGAAATAACCTGCTATATACCCCATGGAGACAAATAACCTGCTTAATACTGTGGGGATCTATAACCTCCTATTTTACTCTTTGGGGGGCATATAACCTGCCTATATACCTGCTGGGGAATATATAACCTCCCATATACCTGCTGGGGACAAATAACCTGCCTATATACCCGCTGGGGGGCCCATAACCTGCCTCTATACCTGCTGGGGGATCCATAACCTGCCTATATACCTGCTGGGGGACCTATAACCTGCCTATATACCTGATGAGGGACCTATAACCCGCCTCTATACCTACTGGGGACCTATAACCTGCCTCTATACCTACGGGGGACCTATAACCTCTCTATATACCTGCTGGGGGACCTATAACCTGTCTATATACCTACTGGGAGACATATAACCTGCCTATATACCTGCTGGGGGACATATAACCTGCCTATATACCTTCTGGGGGACATATAACCTGCCTATATACCTGCTGGGGGACATATAACCTGCCTATATACCTGCTGGGGGACCTATAACCCGCCTCTATACCTACTGGGGACCTATAACCCGCCTCTATACCTACTGGGGACCTATAACCTATCTATATACCTGCTGGGGGACCTATAACCTGTGTATATACCTGCTGGGCACCTATAACCAACTATATATCTGCTGCGGGACATATAACCAACTATATATCTACTGGGGGACATATAACTTACTGCGTCGTGAAGTTGCTAACAGTCTTTAAGCTGTTAAGGCCTCAAGTCGATTGATAAGAGCTGAGCAATCGCCTCTGGGGTCTATTATAGGTTTAGGGTAGAACTGAGTTAAATATATTAGTCTGCTCCTCTAAAACCATTCTTATTCTCCTGTGGCCCCATGGGAAAATTAATTGCCCAACCGTTGTCTAGAGTGCAAAAATATATACATATATATGTACACTAATAGCAGTAGTGGTAGGTGGTAATAGTACAGTAACGCCCCGTTGTCCATGGCTCCATATTCCATCTCACAGTTACATATTTTTCTATAAGGTGCACCTGGGTTTTAGAGGGGGAAAATAGGGGGGGGGGGGGAATTTAAGCAAAAAAAGTGCGAGCTGAAGTGTAGTTTTTATCGGTATCATTTTGGGACAGATGCAACTTTTTGATCACTTTTTCTTCCAATCTATTCGGGATATGAAGTGACCAAAAAAACACAATTTTGGCATTCATAAATTTTTTTGTTCTATGATGTTCAGCGTCCGTGATAAATGCTGTGGTATTAATAGACTGGGCCCATATGGACGCGGCGACACCAAATATTAATTTTTCTCATTTTTATTTGTAAAATGGCAAAAGGGGGGGTGTGATTTAAACTTTTAAAAAAAATTTCTTTACTTTTTTTTTATTACTTTGTCCCTCTAGGGTACTTGACCACTAGGGGCTCACTTCCTTGTCCTATATGCAGCAGTACTATTGTATTGCTGTACATAGGACTTTCATTCATTACTCTAGGCCGGGTGTAGGTGTACATACATGGCAGTTGTGGAAGCCTGCATGAGGCTTCCAGCTGCCATGACAACTGATCGTCCTCCTGCAATTACAGAGGGGTGATCGGATGGAGGAGCAGTGTGCAGCACCAGTTTTGATTCAGCTAGACGCCGCAGCATCTAAAGTGTTCGCAGCAGGGATGGAGCCGGCCCCATCCCTGTGTCTAGCAGCGCAGTACAGAGGAGCGCGGCCGCCGGCTCCATCCCTGCATCCTGAATGCGGCCACCGACTCTCCTTAGTGCAGCCATACTGAGTGATCTCAGAGCAGCAGGAGACTGGAGCACCGCGATGCTGCGAGAAGCCGGCAGTGGGGTTTAACCCTTTAAACCCCGCCACAGGCTTCCTGCAATACGGCTCCTCTCCAGCCTTCTGCCGGTCTGAGATCACTTATGGCGGCTGCACTAAGTAGAGCCGGTGGCTGCATTCAGAAGATTTTTAAACCAGCCCGAAAAGTTATATTCAGACTATAAGACGCAAATTTGGGGGGAAAAAAGTGTATTATAGACCGAAAAATACTGTATGCCACCATCAGTGTTGCAGAAAACAGGGCGGTGGAGTCGGCAAGACAAAGCCCCGACTCCGACTCCTCAATTTCCCAAACCTCTGACTCCCTCATACACGGCGCATGTTTAAGTGACAACTTTACTTTAGTAAAATGGTAACATCCGGCTGTTTATCACCTTATGTTACAATAATCAAGCTATTTAGGTAGAACAGACACTGACAAGCAAAAGGGTAACAATGTTTTGATCTTTTGAACACTTGTGGGTAGAGTTGAAGAAAAAGCTGTATTTGTATCCAAGTCCAGTCTGCACCAACATTGGGAATGTGTAGAAGAGATCGGGGATCAGATTTTGGTCAAGACCTTCTTGAATCTGATCCAGAGCCCAGAAGGATTCAGGCAGAGCTGAAAACCAAAGGGGGATTTAGCAAATATTAACACAATATTACAAATTAACATTTTATATATGAGAGCCAACATGATTGTCTATAAAATGATGGAAGTCTTACGGTCACAGCTGTAGTGGATGGAGAGATATGGAGCCTGAAAGTCACAAAATCAAAACATTGTTACCCTTTGGCTTGTCAGTTTAATATATATTTATTGGACACGACTTTAGAACACAAAAAAATTGTAAATATACAAAACCCTGCAGGAACATTTGTGGAGTCTTTGAATTTGTTCTGAGAAATAGTATTGCCTCCATCAGATCCTGCACACATGACCTCACATCTGATCTCATTATTTCCAGGCTAGAGAACGGCCTCTCTACGCTAACTTGGGTTGGGGGCAAAGCGGTGACCATAGGGGTAACATCTCTAACAATGTCAGGGTATAAAGGAATCGCCTCAGCCACAGTCAGGTCTGATGAATGGTTGAATCTTCTACTTCTTTGAAAGCAGGTGAAACATTTTGCTGAAATCTGTTTGCCCTGGGGTCGGGATCTTTTCCCCTGGGCAGCGCTTTGCCTGCTCCATGTCATCAATTACACTCCTCATGTGATGAGGCTGAAGATATGGGAGCAGCAGCCCTGGCCGGACCCAATTCCTCTTGCTCTTTGCATCGAACTAACTGGACCAACTTATTCTATATTTTGGGAGTCTAAGTCGGTCCCTTTAATGACGACTCCGACTCCTGCAAAATAGGCACCGAATCAGACTCCTGCAAAATAGGCACCGAATCCGACTCCTGCAAAATAGGCACCGACTCTGACTCTACAGCCCTGGCAGAAAACCTCGTTCTCCGTCGTTTCGCTTCACATCCAATATCCATGAGCACAAGCGTCCCCGATTCACTGTAGCTACTTTAGTTGGTACCGTACATCCACATCCTCTGTTACTGTATCCACTACAATGCTCTTTATGCCTCGTTACATTCAAAGTTCAGACTCCTCCTGCCTCCCTTTCACCATTTTACATACATATATAAAAAAATAAAAAAAATAAATATATATATATATATATATATATATGACATATATTTGGTGTCGCCACATCTGAAAAAGTCCAATCTATTAACTCCTTAACGACCCTGGATGTATGAGTATGTCCCAGGTTCGCTAAGGGGCTTTGCAGGGGGATCGATCCGTGATCCCACCACCGGGTATTAGCGGCTATTTTTCTAACCCCTTAGACACCGCGTCTAAATGAATGAAAAACGGTGCTGCGCACCATTCCTCACTGCGATTGGCGCCCCCACAGAATAACTGCAGGAATCCTATGGCTGAACATGGCAGCGGGAAGCCTTGTTTCCATCGCTGCCATGTTTTTGTTTGCTCCACTTCCGGCCCCAGATAGGAAGTGGGGAAACCGCCATCTTTGTACACCCTAATGCATTGTCTATGCAATGCATTAGGCTGTATTAACGATCGCACCCCCTTGTGCTGAAGTTCCCTATGGTCACTATATTTACTATTTTGCCATAGGCAAACTTAAACTCTATCAGTTCTCTATTAAACACTAAAACATAACTTTTATTATGTATAACTCTTAACCTCTATACACACTATTTAAAAACCTGATCTCTATCCTCATCATTTAGCCCTTTTTGCTTCTGAAAGAGGGAATAACTCCCTTTCTATCATCAAGTCCTATTAACAGGAGAGCCTTATATCTATAGCAAAGTACTAGCTTCAGTAAGGGATCCCAAGCCAACTACTTGGGCAGTCGTCCCTAATCTCATAGACACAGAACAAATAAGGCCCCCTTGTGACACCCCTGCTGCAGGGACACTTGTAGACAGAGGTGTAGTAGATCACAATTTAAAACGTCATGCCTGACCTCGCCGACATGTTTCGCCAGCTAACCTGCATTTATTAAGGCTTAGAGGTCGATCACATGTGGTCTGAGCTCACTTCCTTTTATATATAAATGTTAGGTAAACACCCCGTTCAGGTGCTCACCAATTAGCCATCAGAGAATCCACATAAAGACCACTCCCCCTTCCACGCGCGCACACTCATAACATGTCCTGCTGAAGCTGCCACCATGCTCTCGAGCCAACAACCTTCAGTCAAATTCGCCATCTCCATAACGGGCTGCGCCCCATCTTACCGTACTGCCCGTGCCAATGCACTGCACCAAAAAACACCTCA
>JAODAL010044409.1:0-32891 GCA_025379985.1 Phyllomedusa bahiana
GACATGAAGACAGTATCCAAACTCATTTTTGTCCCCCCTCCCAATTCTTCATGGGAGATATCAAGGTGTAGCACTTTTTCCTACCATTCACTTCCCCTCCCCTAAGATGAATTGTAGTATAATGGTTTGTTAAATTATTTTTTAGGGGCCATGCCCATTTTAATAACACCCCCACTTTTAATAATGTTGCTAGGGGGCATCAAAATTCAAAGAGTTCAAATTTTTTTGGGTGCAAATGGGTATGTACAAAAAATTGCCATTTTTGTAAGCCGAAAACTTCCATACATAAAATTAAAACCAAAAATTTTCCATACACTATAAAAAGCCCCACTGCAGGTTTTTCCCTCGCTATCTGACATGAAATCAAATAAACCTTCCCGTTTTAGGTCAATAGGAACCAAAATTTATTTTATTTCCCAAAGCAAAAAGGGGGGAGAATTTTTAAAGGGTTTTTTTTACTTTCCCTGCAAAGTCAAAAGTTTCCTACATTCTTTAGTATTTGGTAGCTTGCCCTTAAACTTTTAAAATTGGGGTTCAAACGTTTTGGATCCTTTCCACAAGCTTCTCAAAATAGTTGGTGGGAATTGTGGCCCCCCCCTCCTACAAAATTTGGTGAAACTGAGCCATGTTTGTGGGTCCCTTGTCGCACCTGCCTTTTCTAGCTTTGCCCATACTTTTTTCCTTAGGATTGAGATCGGTTTTTGTGATGGCCCCTCCAATACATTGACTTGGTTTTTTAAAACCACTTTTTAAAAATTGGCAGTACTTTGGGTCAGGGACCATTTGGAAGCCCCATTTCCGCTCAATTTTAAACTTTCTGGTGATTCTTGAATGTTGGCTTCAATTTTCCCAAATTATCTTCTTTTCCTCTTCCCCATTTATTTTGTGAAGTCCCCCTGCACAAAGAGCCCAAAACATGTGCTCCCCACACAGTTGGGATGTTTTTGGGCTTCCCAAACTTTTCGTTTTCCCCCAAAGTAACAAGGGTATTAGGCCAAACAGTTCAATTTTAGCTTCCAGAAAAATTGTCCCCAAAAAATGAAAAGGATTTGTTCCTTCATTTGCAAACATTAATTTGGCTTTTATATGTTTCTTTGGATAATGGTTTTTTCCTGGCAGTATAACTGTCTTTCAGGCCTTTTGTACAGTACTTGTTTTTGGGAAAAAGGGTACAATCTCACCAGTTTCCCGCCAGATCTTCCAAGGTCTTTTGCTTTTGTTCTTGGATTGTATGCACATATGGACCAAAAATGTTCTTTCTGAACACAGAACCCCGTCTCCTTCCTGGCGGTATTGGCTGGACATTCTATCTTTTTTGTACTTGCGTAAAATTGTTTGTACAGTGAAAGAGGCCCCTTCGGGTATCGGGAAGTTGCACCCAAGGATGACCAAATTGTGCAATCCACAAATTCTCTTCCTGACATCGGGCTGATTTTTAGACTTCCCATGATGTTACACACAGAAGCAGTGTGTTTCGGGGTGTGATTTAAAAACATCCACATTACAAACTTCCCAAAAAGACATACATCATAATGGGCTATCCAAATTTTTTTCCCCCTTCCCGACTTTGGGGCGTATGCATACGTACTGGCGTTTTGGCGGGTTTGCGGGCAGCGGCGCGCGATCGGGGCATGGAACCAAGGTAAATTCCCCGGGGCTTCATCCCCCACCCCCCCGGGGCCGGAGTAGCCCCCGCGGTAAAAACCCAATCATTACCCAGCCCTGTAAAGGCCGCATAATGATCGCGGGCAGGAGGAGTGAGCCCCCTTGCCTACATGGGCGAGGCAGCGGCACAGAGCCGCCCCGTTCCACCAACCCCCCCGGGCGTCTGAATGCACCCGGGTATCTGGTGACGCCACCATGCCCCCAATGCATTGTGGGATGGTGTACAGTTCCAGGCGCCCTATCACAGCAGTAACGCTGTCCCAAGATCGCCTCTTCAAACAGCAATCTAATGATTGTTTTCCCCCAGTGGGGTTTTTGAGTTACAAATCCTCATGGGAAAAATTTTAAAAAAAATGTAAAAAAGTAAAAAAAAAAGTAAAACAAAACAAAAAATAAAATTAAAACACATACACTCCCCTTTTTCCCCCTTTACAAACCCAATCCCCCCAAAAAGATCAAAAAAAAATAAAGTACCCTATTTGGTATCGCCGTTGCGTAACGATCCACCCATAAATCTTTCAGAAATTAACCCGTAGGGAACCCCTAAAAAACAAAACAAAAAAAGCACAGAATTGCGATTTTTGTGCATCCTGCAGCACATTAAATGGAATAAAAAGCGTCAAAAATCATAAAACCCAAGTGTACCAATAAAACTCGTTCATCCCCCAAAAAAAAGTTCTTTCAGCCTTTTTATACGGAAAAAAAAAAAAAGTTGGGGGTTCAGAAGAAGCAAAGCTAAATATTATTTAACACAAAAAAACACTAATTTTTTTTTTTAAAGTGTTTCCCAAAATTTAAAAAAATATATAAATAAGGGAACCCGTAATCGTATGACCCCCCAAGTAAAGCAACGGTCAGGATACTGCACGGTAGTTGTGAAAAATAAAAAAAAAAAACACTACTGGATGCAGTATTTTTTTTCACCCTGAATTCCAAAAAACGGGTTAAAACGAAAAAAAAGTCTGGGCCCCCCAAAAATGATACAATAAAAACGTCAACTCATCCCCCAAAAAAAAGCCCCTACACAGCTCCGTACACAGAAAAAAAAAAAAGTTAGGCTCTCAACTTGGCGATGAAAAACGGTTTTCCTTTTGAAAAAAATGTTTTTTTGTAAAAAACAGTAAAACATAAAAAAAAATACAAATTGGGGGATCCCCTGTAACGTTCGACCTGATAGTAATACTCATGTCCTTTTACTGCACGGTGACCGCTGTTAAAAAAAAAAAATAAAAAACACTACCGGGAATGCTGTTTTTTTTCAAAATGCCTACAAAACCCCAAAAAAAAAAAAAATTTCAAAGCGGCATATGCCCCCCATAATGGTACTAAAAAAAACGTCAACTCATCCCCAACAAACAGCCCCTAAACTTCCGTATACAAAAACTGAAAACGTTTTTTGGGTATAGAACAGGGCAAAATAAAAACCCAATTTTTTTTTAACCCATTTCATTGTGTAAAAGTGTAAACCCTAAAAAAACTTTTTAAAATCTATATCAATTTCAATTTTACCCCACCCCCCCATAGTAAAGATATCCTATCAAATTTTTAAATGCAGGGGAAGTTAAAATTGAAGCCCAAAAAACAATGGCGGAACTGCTTTTCCCCCCATTTCATAGCCCCAAAGCAAAAAAAAAAAAACTTTGGAACACCCTTTCACCCAAAAAGCAATACCCCCCTAAAATCTATGAGCTGTGAAACCAAAAAAGGGTGAATTCTGAAGGTTTCACCTGTTCTGGGATTTTGGGGCTTTTGTAAAAGGACATGGCCCCACCAAAATCGCGTTCCCAAAATTCAAAATAAAACCCCCCCCCTTATACCCCCCGCCCAAAAACCCCAAACAGCAGTTTACACCCCCATGAGGGGATTGCTGAACTTGGGAAGAAATTGCGTAACAAGGGTTTTTGGGGGTTTTTTTCCAGGGGTTCCTTGTAAAAATTTAAAAAATTTTTACAAAAATTTCAATTTTTGGAAAAAAATGTTTTTTAAAATTTTTACAGCTAACGCTAAAAATTTTTTTGACACACCTTGGGGCCCATATGCTCACTAACCCCTGGTATATTCCTTAAGGGGGGAGTTTTTCCCAAATTTTGGGGGATTTTTTGGGGAGTTTTTTAATTTTTTTGCACCTTAGGGGGTCCGCAAACCTGAAATAAATAAAATTTATAAAAAAATGAACCCCGAGTCCAGTAGGTGTCCTCCATTTTGGGCTTGTGGGGTTTAGCCAAAAATGCACTAGGGGGACATATTGGGGTATCTCTGAAAAACGGCAGAAACTGGGGAATCAAAATTTAATTTTCATTTCCCTGATCAATTTTCCGTATTCTGTGAATAATGCATAAAAAATTGAAAATCTGCAAAAAAAAAAAAATTTTGAAACTTCACTTCCACTTTGCTTTAATTCCCCTTTAAACACCTAAGGGTAATAAACTTCCTAAATGCAGTTTTTAATACTTTTAAAGGGGGAGTTTTTTAGATGAGGTCATTTTTGGGGGTATTAACATACGGTCATCAAAGTCCGTTGAACGGACGGTCCTAAAAATGTGTCTTGCAAATTTTTGTTTAAAATTTGAAAATTACTAAAAATTTTTTAAGCCCCCCAATTTAAAAAAAAAAAAAGAATTTAAAAAATTTGGGCCCAAAATACAGCAAAATGGGAGTTTTCTGTTAAAAACATTTTGAGTGGGAAAAACACTGTCTTACATGAGAAAAATTTTGAAATTTAAAAAGGTAAATTTTTTTAAATTTTTTCACGATTTTTTTTATATTTTTTTCCCAAAAAAAAAGATTTTTTTTGGGCCAAAATTTTTACATCTTAAAGCCAATGTTCCGAGAAAACAATCTTGAATCACATGGGTAGGGGGAAAGTGCAAAAAGTTATTCTCATAAAGTGACACTGAGATTTTAAAAATGGGGGCCGTCAGAGGCCAAAACTGGCTCCGGGGGTAAGGGGGTTTAAAGACATATTAAACTTTTGACTTTGCAGAAAATAACAAATAATTCTTTAAAAAAATTCTCTCTCTCATTAAATTCGCTTTGGGAAAAAATATAATTTTGGTTCCTAATTGACCTAAAATGGGGATGGTTTATTCTGATTTCATGTCAGATAGTGAGAAAAACCTGCATAAGTGTCTTTTTATATAGTGTATATAAACTTCTGGTCTCAACTGTAGCTTCATACAGTTCTCATATGTATTTCAGGTATCCCCATGTATTTTCACGCAGCGCAGCCAAAAGAATCTGAAGCTTGCTGTGCCCACACTTGCTGCGGGTATCGGAATGCCAGGCTTAGCCAAGGCATTTCTGGCACTGCGGCCTCACACTGTCTATTGGATTTTTTTTCATGTACAGCGGACCAGGGACATTTCCTGACTTGTCTGTTAAAGTAAATCCTTGTGTTCCCCAAGAAATGACAATTCTGCAGCATCTTACCTGAAATCTCTATGTTGTGTGGCTTCCCTGTTATTCCTCCTAGAAATGTAATACTGAATCTGTCAGCTGGGTGTTACCAATTGGGGGTTTGTCACTGCTCAGTCTCACATTGTCCAATCAGTGCTGACAGTCAGTGTGTGCAGGGACACACCCCTCTGAAAAGTGGTATCATTGTCCAATCATTGTGTCACGAGCCGCACCGCTCCCCATCTGCTGAGCTGTGGGCGCGCTCCTGTACCTGGCTGCGGTGTCGGGTGGGGTCTCCTTTCCCCGGTCTGCCAGCTTGTCTCAGCTCACTCTGCTGCCAGCTCTCCTTTAGAGCTAGTGCTAGCCCTTTAAAAGGAATGTGTCATCAAAAAATGACTTCTTGTTTAACTCACATTTTTATGTTAAACACATTTTTTAGGAATTTTTGGTTCTGTTTTTTAATTTTTCATATCACTTTCAGTATTTTTTCAAATAATTCTTAAGTCTTGCAGTTTTCACTTTGGCCACTAAGCCTAATAATCGTCTGACACTTCCTGCTCTGTTTAGAGAGATTTTCAGCAGTGTGCTCATTATCAGTAAACGCAGGGTCAAACTGAAAGGAGACACCATTGTGGACAGATAACACAGAATCCACCAGTCACAAGAGGAGATGTCGCAGCTCCCCCTCTCTCCTCTTTCTTCACAGGGAAAACTATCCTATAGACGTCTATGGGACAGAAACTGTCTTAAGAATCCTATGGGCATGAAGCTGCTGTAAAGTATCTCTGACTGCTGTTAAAGCAGTGCAAGCAAGAATGTCTTCCCCACAATCATATATAGACGGCTGAATAGAGAAATCTACAATCAGGAAATAAAAATGACTGAGAGGAAAAAAATATGGATCAGGGGCTTGATTTAATAAGTAAAAAAAAAAAAATTGGCGACAGATTCCCTTTAAGTCAGCAAGGGAAAGTGTGGGCCACCAGGCTTTTCTCACCTATCCCTGCTGCCTGTGGTTATTTAAAGGGCACCTCTGCCTCAGTTTGCTGCCAGATTATTGGTGCCTTTTGCAGGGCCGCCATAAAGGCAGTACAGGGGGTACTGCCGTACGGGGCCCGGTGAATGAAGGGGGCCCGCTGCAAGTGGGGTTTATGGGAAAGGGGGGCCAGACGCTTCAGCTGTATGGGGCCCTGAAATTTCTGATGGCGGCCCTGGCCCTTTGCTCTGTTTAGAGTGTGTTGCGCTGTAAAATTGCCCAGTATTAAAATTTGGCTCCGCCTGCCCTTACCTCTTGCTTGTGACCCGACCATGTGTCTGCCTGTCCCTTCTGTCTGGCGCCTGCCTGCCAGCTGTCACCATGCGAATGAGCACATTAGGAATAGAGATCTGGGAGTTCTCTACAGCGAGGGACACCAAATCCATTGTATAAGGGGCTAAAGGGTAAAGACTAGGGGACTCCCTAGACTCCGCTCCTTGGCGTGTCCCTATGAAAAAAACTGTGGCTAAAACAGAGGAGCTTTATCTGCTTGTAACACTTTTCTTACAGAGTTAGTGTGTGCAGGGACACACCCCTCTGACAACTGTAATAGTAACGCCCATCTGACAGATTCAGTAATACATTTCTAGGAGAAATAACAGAGGAACAGCACAACACAGTGATGTAAGAGGAGATGCTCCAGAATTGCTATATCACAGGGAACACAAGGATTTACTAAACCAGACAAGTCCGGAGAGGTCACAGGTCTTCTTTAAGGAGGTGTATAAGATTAGTCAAATGCATTTGATTTTTGTTTAAAAAAACAGCGCCACTGTTCTCCAATGGCTGCGCTCAGTATTGCAGCCAAGTCCTTCTTACTTGGACTGCAGTACCAGACACAGCCTTTGGACATTAGTGGCACTGTTTATAGAGATAGCAGAATCTTTTTTCTTTTTTTACTAATCTCATACAACCTTATTTACAGAATCACTACAAATGAATAAGAATACCAAACGAAATGATGTCGGCACTTCATCCTTCAGAGCCCATAATCTGTTTTTAACATTAAAATCCGATAAGACAACACGATTCACACTTACACGTTTCAGACCATAGTCCTTGGTCAGTCCGGTTCTTGGTCACATAGTGACACACATTGTGTAACCAAGGACCGGACTGACCAAGCACTATGGTCTGAAATGTGTAAGGGCGCATCTTGTTGTTTTATTGGATTTTAATGTTACGATAAAGAACATAGTCCAGTCCTTGGTCACACAGTTACACACAGTGTTTCACACAAAGGACCAGACTATGGTATGAAACGCGTAAGTGTGCATCGTGTTGTCTTATTGGATTTTAATGCTACAATAAAGACCATAGTCTGGTCATTGGTCACACAGTGTCCAGGAGTCCACAAGGGTTGCCCTTTCCCCACTGTGGGCCAGTCCAGCCTGGATGCTGATTACAATCAGATTTCAATGTGGAATTCAAAATGGACTGAATGCTGAATCTACATTGAATTTCATGTCAAAATAAGTTGTGTGAACCTACACTTGCAGATTGGCTCTGGTCCGAGAAAATTTAGTTCATACTCATGTCTAGTAATATGAAGAGATCATCTTAGTACAGGTAATGTGTAATGTGGTATCAAGGACCAGACTATGGTCTGAAACGCGTAAGCGTGCATCGTGTTTTCTTATTGGATTTTAAATCTACTATAAAGATTATGGACTCTGAGGAATGAAGGGCTAACATTGCTTCATTTGATATTGGTATTATCATTGGCTGATAAGACCAAAGGCTGTTTTGGACATTCACCAAAAATACACAGAGGAACTGATCTGAACGGCAAGGCACTGGTAAGCACCATAGCCCAATATGGGCATTTTTTCTATGTGATTTGGTACAAATGAATAAATTGCCCTTAGATTTATTTTCTGCGCTTCATGTGCCCACCAATTCTTAATGGGCTTTTTAGACTAGTTTGATGGTTGGAACTAGGTTGGCGATTAGAGGAAGGTGCCAAAATGACTGTGTATGCGTATCCATATTTAGCAGTGTCCCCCTCTAGTCTTGTGCTGGAATGGAATAAGGACAAAGACATCTACAAATTTTTGTCTTCATTTGACCCTGCAGAGAGTCTCTCAGACCCTGCACTAGTTATAAGAGTGTTCCTCTAAAGATTTCGGTAAACGGATAAACAATTAGCATATATGCGGCGCTCAGCAGGATCTACCCTTACTGGTATAGACCTCGTTATCAAGCCAGCACACTACACCCATAACGTCTCTATTGAAGCAAGTTAATCATCCTAAAAGGCGGGGAGACTCACGAATTTGGCTTTTGTATCTCTATCAACACCCAGTGGTCAGAAGCGGTTCTGCAGTCTATATTTTTGGGAATATTCACACAACTGATTTTACACACTGAAGAAATCAATGTGGAATCTGCGTCTAAAATGTAGATGCTGATCTGACACTGAATTTTAGGAAGATTTTTGCCGTGGATTTGTATGTAAATTTTTAGGACTCTTGTAGCGCCACCTACTGGATGTGGCATTTCTCAATTCACATCCGGCTCACTGAGCCTTAAAATGTGAATGGGACCAGAGCCAACCAGATACTCAGCTACAGACAGAAGTTTCTAGGTTTTTCCCCCCACATTGGTCCACAGTAGATTTGGTTGGTGAGAGGCTCTGGGGGAAGCTCCATATAAGTGAAGGATGCGCATGGATCTGCTTCAAATCATCGTCTACATTGTTTGACACAGATTTGATGCTGATTTTTAGCTTCTCATTGACTTTAATGTGAAGATTCATTGTTAATTGTACCCTGATTCCACATCTGGAAGAGACTTCACTTTTTTTCCCCTACAGCATGGATTTCAAATCCACATCAGGGAATTCTGTGTCATCTGCCCTAACATGCAGATAAGATGCTGACTGTATTGCCGGGGGCCCACCAGTTATATTGATTCTTAGGGCCAACAATGGAGTTGATTCTTGGGGCCCACCAGTTATATTGATTCTTGGGGCCAACAATGGAGTTGATTCTTGGGGCCCACCAGTTATATTGATTCTTGGGGCCAACAATGGAGTTGATTCTTGGGGCCCACCAGTTATATTGATTCTTGGGGCCAACAATGGAGTTGATTCTTGGTTTCCACCAGTGGGGTTGATTCTTTGGAAAACGATATTTCGCTTTGCACATCCAAAAATATTTTTTTGAAAAAAATGAGCATAGGTGCACACTGGTGTGCCGACAATATACATACACATTCCAAGATCAGCAGCACCAGCACACTATTAACTACAGAACTATCAAAACGCACATAGGAATTTTTTGAAAAAGCATTTTTGCTACTTAGGATACATTGAAAATTTTCAATGTATCCTAAGTAGCAGAAATGCTTTTTTTTTTTTTTTAAAGCATTTCTGCTAAAATTGTTCATCTTATTCTGCAGAAAGGGGGGGGGGTGTAGCGTGCTCTCTTCACTCTTATCAGATCTGGCTGATAACATTTACACCTCTAGGGCCACAGTGGACCTAGAAGAGGACAGGCAAGCAATCGTCTCGCTGCTGTGTGGCTAGAACTGCAGAGGGGAAGTCACAGAGATAAGCCAGGAAGTCATGTACATAGGGGAACAATAAAAAAATTATATATAAAAAAACACCCAATTTAAAAAAAAAAATCTATATTGCTTGTCAATATGCAAAAAATAATGTTGCTGGTAGTGTCTCTGCTGACAGTGCTATATAGAGGGCGAGGAGGCAGGGTAGACATATTTCAAGTGATACAGGTCGCATGACTGAGAAAATCTGCTCCCAATGTCCCCGGAGCCAAGAGTAGGAGGCCCATTCATGTACAATGCCCAGCTCTCTTTGAACTTCCACTTCCATGGCTAGACCCATCCCTCAGAGCTGAGAAGAGGGGCTGAGGAGGTGTTCAGTGCAGAGAGGTCAGGGGCCACCTGTACATGAATGGGCCACCTCCCAATTGTGGCACCAAAGATGTTAAACCATGTTTTCTTGGTCATACAACCTGCATGACCATCACCAGAGCAGAACTTCTCCAGTACTACTACCTCCAGCAGCATCTTATCATGTGACCACCACACAGGTCATGTGACCCTGGTATCCAGGTAACAGTAGTGTATGGAGGAGCAGAACTTCTCCAGTATTACCACCTCCAGCAGCATCTTATCATGTCACCGACTACCACACAGGTCATATGACCCCTGGTATCCAGGTAACAGTAGTGTATGGAGGAGCAGAACTTCTCCAGTATTACTACCCACCAGCAGTATCTTATCATGTGACCACCACACAGGTCATGTGACCCTGGTATCCAGGTAACAGTAGTGTATGGAGGAGCAGAACTTCTCCAGTATTACCACCTCTAGCAGCGTCTTATCATGTGACCACCACACAGGTCATGTGACCCTGGTATGCAGGTAACAGTAGTGTATGGAGGAGCAGAACTTCTCCAGTATTACTACCTCCAGCAGCGTCTTATCATTTCTGTCTGCTGCTAACTGACTGTCAGGAGGTCACATGACACGTGTGGTGGTCACATGACTGTTTAGCCAATACAATTGCTCTATGGGAGCCATCACTCTGTACAGGAATGTGGGCTGTACCTTTTCTTTTTTTATATCTAGATAGTGGCCTGCTGCACTGGTATAAAAAAGTATAGGAACAGAATTTTTAATATATGTATATTAAAAAATTGTAAGATTTCCTATAATATACATAATACATAAAAATAATATAAAGTGGACAACCCCTTTAAGCACATGTGAAAGCCTGTAATACGACCCATGAGGACTCCATGTGCTGCCATAGAGGGTCTGTACATGCATCAATGCTGTTTTCATGCACCCTAACAGTAAAAGAAGGTTCAAAAAGATTTAAGACACGTAAAGCAAAGGAACCAAGTTGCCCCAAAGAATGAACCATCATTGGGTTGAACCAGAAATGACAAAGTGAAGGGAAAATCAAGACTTATTCTGTAGAAAATGAGGCCTTGGTCAACAAGCAAGGTGAAGCCCTCCTTTTCCAATCGCCATACGTAGACAGTCATGTTTGCAAGTTCAGCCTAAATAATTCTGCCATGCTGCCATATAGAACTAATATAATACCGCTATGTAGGACCTAAATGATATGCAATACCCTAGTAATACTTCCATGAAGAGTCCACGTAATGCTGCCTATAGACTAGATGTTGTCTAATAAGACTGCCATCTTCTTGTATGGCCTGTTACTAGGATGATGATTGCCATGGACATTAGGGGGCCACATTTATGAAAACTGTTTAGGTCTAAAACTCACTCTTTTGCCCTAGGTTACTTGGGAAAAGTGAGTTTTAGACCAAAAACAGGTTTTCATACTTTGGGGCCCTAGGTCTCATACCTTGCAATCTGGAGCAGTTTCTAGCAATATTTCTATGGTGGATGCACATAAACAGAAAGTATGGCTCTTGCTCCCTCCTGGTCACTGGTGGTTGGGGCTTGCATCGCTCTGGGGATGACCAGTCATGTTTTTCTGTTGGGCAGGGGAAGGATTTCCCTTTGTGGGCGCATATTTTCAGAGTTTGACAGATGTTCTCTTTCCCAATGTTTAAATATTTCCCCCTTTTAAGATTTTTTTGGGCAGGTTTCTAAAGGGTGACTGATTTTTTTCATTTCAAGGATTTGGACTTCATATCCCTTGAAAATTGAAACAAAACATTATCTCGCCTCCGGTAAGCTTCCGTTTATTTTTGGAGTTTGGATTACTGATCAATATGTGCTCACGCACCAGTGGTTGCTGTACGTTGGTCTTGGTGGGGAGGGAGTTCTGCCTGTGTTTTGGGTCTTATGTCTCCAGTTTAACCCCCAAATGTATAGTACTGTATGACTATGCAACCTCCAAATATGTGTTTCCCACCCTTGCTTAGCCAAAGAACACCCCAACCCAGGCTCGGACTGGCCCACAGGGGAATAGGGAAAACCCCCGGTGGGCCCCTGGGCATGGTAGACCTAAAGCTGTTTTTTTTTACTTCATATACATTCTCAGAAGAGGAAAAAAAAGAAAAGAAAGTGTGGCAAAAAGCAAGAGGCAGAGTGTAGGAGGCATCTACGGTCATTTGCTGTAGATTGGGCCCCTAAAATAAACTCCATAAAAAAATCAATTTTTACCCCTAATCACTCCCCCTATGGGGCCCTATCACCCTTTCCCACACTGCACCAAAATGTGTTATGCAAGCTCTGCCCATTTTTTTAGGTCCAGATTGAGAACCGGCCTTGCATGGTCCATAATCACAACTCAAACATAATTCATGCCTGACTACCAGTTTCTCTTTAAATACAGGTCACAATCACAGTGGTCCAGGTAGCAGAGGTCTGTAGAGTTTTTTGATTTTGTTTTTTAGAGTTCCAAGCCGATTTATCTTTTTGTCTTTAAAAACTTTAAAAATTTTTTAGAACAAATGGAAAAAAACAAATTTGGGGGAAGATTAAAGCTTTTGCAAAAAAAAAAAAATTTTAAATTTAAGGGGGATTCCGCTGTCAGAACCAATTGGCCCACCATTCTGCTCCCTTTTTCCTTCCACTATTTTTTTTTCCCTTTACTGTGTTCAGGGTTAACGATGATTATTAAAAATTTTTTTTTTTACTACAATGAAGGCTTTCCCACTTAGGGACAGGAATTTTAAAAAACTTTTTCTAAAAACATTGCTCTTTTGAATTTCCCCGGCAGAAAAAAAAGAGAGATTTTTATCTGCTCTGATGCACACAAGGTCTTTTACCACCACACTCCCTTTCTGAAAAGACAGAAGTGGGATGTAACACAAATGGTTGTAAGAAGCAGAGACTTTATCTCTAACGAGATTAGATTGTTTAATTGTTTACCTTTGAATAGCACTTATTTTCACTCCCTGTGAGTGTACATACAGATCAAATCTCCTGCATTTATGTCTCTAATTTCACTAGGAATAGCAAGGTTTATACTAAGATTTTCTATAGAAACCCCCCACGCCCGACCGAATTTTGAGCCTGAAGCTGTAAGTGACTCTGTGAAACTGCATGGTGAGAAAAACCCTTTAAAAAGCATGACACTGGCTTCATTCTAGTCTATAGACCTGTGGTGCCACAGTAGGTTCATTGACTGCATTTTCTCTTATAAGACTGTGATGTCTCAGATGCTTTACTGACTGAATACTATCTGATAGGCCTGTGGTGTCACAGCAGCTTCAATAAATGTATTTAGCTTATGGGACTGTAATGTCACAGACGTCATGCTGACTGAATACCGTGTTATAGTCTTGTGATTTTACAGCAGGGTACCAATGAAACCCTTTTTTGCTTACAGGAAATTTTGATGTCCAGGGTTCCTTTCCAGCTTGGGTTTGGGGTTTTTTTAACTTGTGATTTTCACAGAAAACTTAAAAAGGTTAGCTCATATAGACCCTTGAGGCATATCACTGGCAACATTTCTAATTTTTAACATCTGAAAAGTGTGGGTCCTATCTCTCGGGAAATCGGGGGGGTTTTTTTGCACCCCGCCATTTTTTTTCAATGGGAGGGTCCAGATCACCTTTACGTTCCAAAACCCCTTTTTTTAAAATGGGACTCTAGTTTGTAGGCTATTAAAGTAAAAAACGGGTTTCAAAAAACTTGGCACTTTCTGATTTTGGATGTTCATCAGGGCTTAAAAATTATGGGAAAATAAATTCACCATGGAGTCTAATTTGGGTTTTTAGGTGTCACAGTAGCCTTTAGTTCTGCATTCCCAGTTTATGGGGCTGTGAAGTCACAGGGATTCTTACTGCTCAATCCCATTTTAGAAGCTGTGATGCACAGGGAGTTATTTGAGGGATTCTAGGCTACAGGCCCGAGATTTTCACAGCGCTTCAATTTATGTCCAGCGCATCAAGGGAATAAAATGTAGCTTATTGGGGGGGGGTTAGGGGGGGGAATTTTTCACAGCAGCCTTTTCTTTTTTTCAAACCTATTTTTTTAATCTGTGATGGTCACAGAAGCTTACTTTACTCAATTCTATTTTTTAAAATCTGTGATGTTACAGAAACCCTTTCTGAATCAATTTCCCTTTTTTTAGATTCTGTGATGCAAAAAAAGCCCCTTACTGACTCAATCCTATTTTATAATTGGGGATGTCCCAGCATCCTTACTTTATTCAATCCTAAATTTTATTTCAGTTTTTGTGATGTCCACAGCATATTTGGGACGGGATTTTGGGGGACAAGGGCCCGAGATGTTTACGGCAGCTTCAATGATGTCACAGCAGCATCAAGGGCTGAAAATTTTGCTTAGACTGTTTATGGCCCCAGCACCTTACTTTCTCAATCCTATTTTATAGATCTTAATTTAATTGCCAACCCCCAGCTTATTCCTTTCATTCTAGGGTATTGGGGAGAGATGGGAAAAGGGAGCATCAAAGACTACATTACAAAGGAATGTTAGATTACTGCTAATTTCTTATTTAAAGCTCTTCTTTTTGTCAAAGCTCATTTAAATTTCCAAAAAAGAAAAAATCCAAAGCTTTTGGATTTTTAAGAATATCAGCAATTCACATAATAATTCAAGTAAAATAATATTTTGTATCACCCCAGAACAGTAGAAACCACAACCTTAATCCGTCTAGTTTATTTCCTAATCTATCTAAACCCACCCGCTATTTGCTGGGGGAAAACCCGCCCTTTTGCCCACTTGTTAAAAAATTTGTAAAAATGGACAATATTTATTACAGGCATATTATTTGGATACAAAAATTTCATCTAAAATTTTTTAACTTTTTTTTTTTCCCAAAAAAAAAATTTTGTTTTGAAAAATTTCAGGTTTTTTATTAATTTGAATTAATCTCTTACTGGCAGAGGGCATCCCGACTTTTGGAAAAAAAAAAATCAGCGAATTGGGAAAAGGGAAACTCGGAGTTTACAGTCTGTTAGGGGAAAGGGTTTAGTTTTAAAAGCTATGTTTTCCCCTGCATTTGGGTAAAAGACGGACCTGAAACGAAAGAATAAAAACGGTTTTATGAAACCCTTTAGTTTTTTTTGTCCACCCGCGTGTTCAAAAGCAGGGTGAAAAAAACGGCCCGGTTTTGTTTGGGGTTTTTTGGGAATTTTTTTTTTAAAAGGGGGGGCATTGCTCTGGGTTTTTTAAAGTATGCACAAATTTAAGCCCTTGGGTGTAAAATACAACCTACAGGGGGGGAGGGTTTAAAATGTTAAATAGGCACTTCCTTTTAGATTAACCCGTAGCCATTTTGGGAGCAATTGTCCCTTTTTGGGGTGCTTTCTGCGTGCCCCCCTCTTTATTAAATTTTGCACCAGGGTTCTTGCACCAAAAAACCACAAAAAACCCCCATTATCTTTCCCCTACAGCAAGGGTAACTTTATTTGGGATCAAAAACTGGGAATTTAAAAAGGGTTTTAGGCCAAAATAAAAAAAAAATGCCTTTTTTGCGGGGCCCAAATTCCGTTTAAAAAAAACTTTTTTTTAAATGTCAGAAGCGAGATAAATTTATTTTTAAAAGCCCCAAAAAACTGTAAAGATACGGGGTTTTAGCACCAAAATCCGGGAAAAAAAAAAAAAGGGTTTTTGGGGGCCGAAATCCCGGTTAAAAAAAAAACTTTTTTTTTTGCGTCAAAAAACAAGGGGTCACTTTTTTTTGCGCCCCAAAAAACGGTTAAAGAAAAACGGGGTTTTAGCCCCAAAAACCATCAAAAAACGGTTTTTTGGGACCCAAAAAAACCCTAAAAAAATGTATTTTTTGGGATCAGGGGAACGAGGTAAACTTTATTAGGGGGCCAAAAAAATGTTCTGTAAAGGGGTTTTAGTGCCCAAAAACCTTTAAAAAAACGGACTTCCCAGCGCAAAAAATCCATAAAAAAAAAATAAAATTTTTTTTGTTCCCATGGGGGGAAAATAACATATTTTGGCGGGTATTTAAAAATTAAAAAAGAATTTTAAATTGGGCCCAAAAAACCGTTTTTAAAAAAAATTATTTTATCTCACAACCCATATAACTTTATTAGCACAAATCTGTTTAAAAAAAAGGTATTTTTTTGGGGAAGAAAAAAATAAATAATTGGGGGAAAAAACGAGGGGGACGAAGGCAAAAACATGATCATTTTTTTTACGAATGGTTAAAAAAAACAAAGGGAAAAATCAAACACTTGTATTTCAAATTTGGTTAAAAGGGGTTTAAACCTTTTTTAAACCAACCCATTATTTGGTTTGGGGCTTGGGGTTTTCCCCCAGAGGGTTTTCTTTTAAAAATTGTTTGGGAATTAAACGCCGGGGAAAAGCAACCCAAAAAAAGTCCGTTTCCTTCCCAAAACTCATGTAAAAAATTTTCCGGCCCGGGGGTCTGGGTGGTTTTTTTGAGCATGTTGGGGAAAAAAAAGACCATGAAAAAAAAGAGAAAAAAAAAGAAAATAAGGGGTAATCAGGAGGAGGGCTTTACAAAGAGTCTATGGGAAAATTTATTCCCGTCGTTTTCCCCGTGTTTTTTGGGAAAACGAAAAACGCCCCGAAAAAACGGGGCGTTTTTTTTGTGGGTGTGTTGCCACCGTAAGGGTTTTAATTATTTATTAAAAGGTATTTCAACTTTTTTTCTTTTTAAAACAGTAATTTTAAAAGGGGGGAATTTTAGCCCTTTAAGGGGGCACTAAATTCAAGGGAGAAAAAGTTAAAAAAATGATTTGGGGGAGTGACAAAAGTATTTAATTGTTTTTTCCCTTATCCCGATTAAAAAAAATTTTAGTCGGTAAAAAAGGAAAGGGGTTTTTTTTTTGTTGCTGTTGGAAAACCTCCTCATTTTTTTGGCATTTGGGGGTCTAATGTTTTTAGAAATGTTTGGGGAAAAGCACCCCCCCCAACCCCCCATTAAATTTTTGGGTTTGGTTTTTTCCCCCTTGGTTTTTTAAATTAAAACCCAAAATTGGAGGGTTTCAAAGCCAAACCCTTTTGGCCCCATTCAGGATGGCATTTAAAGTGGCTGATTTTTTTTTCCCAACCCCCTATTATGGGCCCATTTTTATGGGGATTTAGGTTAGGTTTTTTCCCAAAAGACAATTTTGGGCCCAAAATAAACCAACTTAAATCCAATTTTTTTGAAATATACCATCTTTAATTTAAAAATTAATGGGTTTTTGGGGGGGAAAAAAAATGATTTTAGATTAGTCCTGCCAGGGCCCCCTTTTTTAAGGAGGTCATTTCAGTTACGGTCAAAATTGGGTGGGCAAGTCTTTAGGCAGCCCCCGGTTTCCCCAACCTTTTTTTTTCCAAAGGGGGACTGGTTTGATGGGCGACAAAATTTTTTCCCCGGCCCCGGGGGGGGCGGGGTTATTGGGGGCGGGGTTAAAAGGGGGGGTTGGGGTTTAGAATCAAAAAAAGAAAAAAAAAAAACAATTTGAGTGTATACTGTTCATTTAAGGGGTTTTTTATTGCATGGATTAACCGTAACTATAACTGCAGATGGTTTTTTAAAAACTTTTTTGGGGCAGTATTATAAATTATATAATTTTTATATGTAATCTGCTTGTTTATTTTTATAAATATATATAAATATTTTATATATATTTTATATATACTATATATATATATAATTATAAGGTGCCCCCCCGTAGGGAAATTGTTAGATTATATATGGGCCCCCTGTTTTAAAGATACATTAACTATGTGCCCCTGTATGCTAATAATTATAGCCCCCCTTTAGTGCAAAAAAAATAACTATAGCCCTCCTATAGTGAAAATAAATAATTATAGGGCCCCCTGTAGTGATGATAATAATCATAGGCCTCCCTGTAGTGATAATAAATTAAAAATTGGCCCCTTTCCCTTTTGTGCTAATAATTAAAAGGCCCCTTTTAAATTTTAATAAATAAAAAATAGGCCCCCCCGTTTGTGATAAAATTTTAAAAGGGCCCCCCCCGTAGTGATAATAATTATTGGGGTCCCCTGTATTTTAATTTAAATAATTAAATTTGGGTCCCTTTTAGTGATTTATAACTATAGGGCCCCCCTGTAGTTTTAATAAATAAAAATTTTAGGCCCCATGTTGTGAAAATTATAGGCCCCCTGTAAAATGAAAAAATTATGGCCCCCTGGTAATTTTTAATAAATAATTATAGGCCCCCCCTGTATGTGTAAGTATTGGCCCCCCCCTGTAGTGGGTAAAAAAAATTATAGGCTCCCCCGTTTTATAAAAAAAATAATTTTAAATTGGGCCCCCACCTGTAAATGGGTAAAAAAATTAAAGGCCCACCCCCGTAGTGATAATTTAATTTTTAGGGTCCCCCGTAGTTTTTTAATAAAAAATTATAGGCCCCCCTGTAGTGATGATTTAATTAGGCCCCCTTTATTTTCAATAAATAAAATTTTAAGGCCCCGTACCCTGTAGTTAAGATAAAATTTTAGGGGCCCCCTGTTTGTTAACAATAAATAAAATTTTAGGCCCCCTGTAGTGATGAAAAACTATTGGCCCCCTGAAATTATAATAAATAATTAAAAGGCCCCCCCTTAGTTTAAAAAATAATTATTTTTGGCCCCCTGTAGTTTATAATAAATAAATTTTTAGGCCCCCCCCCCGTACTAAAATAAAAAAATTTTTAGGCCCCCTGTAGTGGGTTTAAAAAAAAATTATAGGCCCCCCCGTAGTGAAATAAATAATTAAAGGCCCAACCCGTAGTTTTTATAATAATTATAGGCCTCCCCGTAGTGAAAAAATAAAAATTTTAGGCCCCCCCTGTAGTTTATTTAAAAAATAATTAAGGCCTTCCCCGTTTTTAAATAAATAATTATAAACCCCCTTGGGAGTTACAGCCCCGGAAAAGTAAAAGGAAAAAAAAAAAAAGGGAAGAAGGGTTTAAACCCCATTTTTCCCCTTTCCCCGCCCTCGGGTGGGTTCCAAAAGGAACCCCGGGGGGTCCGGCAGCCAGAGCCGGACTGGGACTAAAAAGGGGCCCCGGGAAAAAAAACCCCCACCAGCCCCCTTTTCAAAATTTTTCCTCCAGTTTTTCCCTTTGGGCAACCCTTTTTAAAATAAACCCCTATAAAACACAAGCAAGAAAGTAAAAGTGGCGCAGGGGAAACCCCTAATCACACAGTCGGGACAGATTGGCAATTCTTTTCAAAACAGGGAAAAGTGTATTTTTACACCACTTTTACAGGGACTTTAAAAAAACCTCCAATAAAGGGCCCTGTAACAGCCACATAGTGGTTTAGAAAACCCCGCAATTTTTCAGGTCACCATCACATACAGCATGATCAAAACACAGCCCCGCCCAAATTTTGTCTCTATTCAGGACCCCACAATTTACGTTTTTTCTCTTTTTGAGTCACTTTCTCTCCTTTCCTTTCTCCATAATTTGGGACTGATCCTCATGACGACTTCTTTCCCAGGGGCCCGCTGGGGTTTTTACGAAATTCAAACCCCACCAAAAACTTTTGGGGAATCCTCACTTTTTTAGAACCTCTCTACCTGTGCCCCAAACCCCCAAAATGCCTTTTTTCTTTGACCGCCATGGGGTTTTCCAATTTAAACCCCCCTTTTTGCCCTACCAAAAAAAAGTGCCCCCAGCGTATTGGGGTTGGCCCCTTTTGCAACCGAGTTTGAGTTTTTATTTTGTTTTTTGTTTTTTTTTTGTTTCCCTAGGGGATAAGTAGGGTAAACCCCTAAATTTGGTTTGGGAGACCCCTTAATTAAGTAGGTTTGGGGAAAATAAATTTCCCAAAAAAGGGAGGTAGTTATATAGCCCCTAAAAATTTAAAAGGAACTTTGGGACATTGGGGGGCCCCCTTGGTGGGGTTTAAAGGGCCCCCCGTTGGGTTAAGGGGTGTTTGGCCAGGAACCCGGGGAACCCCCACCGTCTGGGGCCTGCTGGGACCCCGGAAAGTTCGAAAAAAGACAAGCGGCCTATTTTTTAAAACATGCCAAAATTTTTGGGGCCCCTGCAGGGTGCCAAAACCTGGAGTGGTCCCCAGTTGGGTTTCTGCCCACACAATCAAAAAAGGCCGGGTTTCCAAGGGCAATGGGGCCCATATTGAAAAGATTAAAAAAAAATTTGGTCCCCCGAGGCTGTTGGGGGGTTTCAGGATTTTGGATCCAGGGGGATTTCTGCCCCTTTGGAACATTGTTCAGGGCCTTTCTTGAGATGCTTGGCCTCGGGGGGGGAAAAAGGGGGGGAGCTTTAGGTGAGGGGGGTAGGGTTTTGCAGCCTGGTTTGGGGCCATTGGCCCCGTGGGCTTGTTTTTTCCTATTTTTAAAAGCGCTCCTGGGTTTCTTGGGAAACCGGGCTGCTTTTCCCCCTTTTAATGATGAATGTGAAAGTGTGAGCCCCCACCCTCTGGCTCCGCTGTGGCCCGGGGTCACTATATAAAATGTTTAAAGGTTGGTGGATGGGGCACGGGTCCCGGGTGCAAGATTCACAAAGGGCGCTTGGGGGTATCCATTGGTTCCGGTTTTTGCACTGGGATTTGTCGGGATTGGGGTGTTGTTTGGGGGCGGGCCAGGCGAGTGGCCGCAGCGGCACAACTCTGAAAGTCCTGTTGCTTCCAGGAGGGGGACCAATCGCAGCACCCGGGTCCTCCCCAAACGGCGCTGTTTCCCCGTATTAAAAAAAAGGTGGGAGGCGGGACCGGCTTTCACTAAAAATGGGTTTTCGGGTGCGGGAGGCAGGGGCCCATTTTGGACCGGACCCCCAGAAATTTCCCAAAGGTTTTTAAGTCCGGGGGCCCGCCGGCAGCACCCGGAAGGGTCGGCAGGGAGTTGTGGGCATCTTGTTCCCCAACACACCTGAGTTCTTGGGTCAGTTGATGGGGGACTTCAGTGAGCCTGCGTCTACAAGGGTAGGGGGAAATAGCAGGAACGGTAAAAGAACCACCCCGCTTTTCACTATAGTATGCGGCAGGGACGGCGTTGGGGGGCAAACCCCGCTGACTCTGCGGGAGAGTAGATTGCCCCCACCGCCCCCGGGGGTTTAAAGGGCAAGGGGGGGGGGGGGGGGGGGGGGGGGGGGGGGGGGGGCGGTTTGGCATCAGGTTTTAGCTTTGGGGTCGCGGGCCGGAGGGGATCCGCTATGGCCGGCCCCAGGTCCCTGGGGCCGGGAGTTGGGGACCCCTGGTTAAGGGGAAGGGTACCCAAAACTACCTGGGGTTTCTTTTCTAGATGTAGTTGGCAGGTTGCACCAGGCACTTGTCTGCTTTAGAGAGTTCTATCAGTTACTAAACCAGTATTTTTCTAGGAATTTTTCCCCACCAAATATTCACTGCCCTTTTCCCGCGGTGTCGAAAAATACTTTGGGATCTCCAAAAAATTTTTAAAATTTTCAAAATTTATTTATGTCCTTTTAAATTTGAGTAAAAATAAAAAACCCAAATTTTGTATAAAACCCTTTTGCTTTTTGTTTAAATATATTCTCTAGGTTTTCCCCAAAAATATTAAAAAGGTCCCTTTAAATCTGGTTCAGTAGGGGACAAAAATCATGGGAAGAATGCTGACCTGACAGTTGTTTCCCGATTTACGTCAATGGGCAATTCCACAAGGGGGAAAGTGAAAAGGGGGCAAGCTAAAAGAAGTAAGGGTGTTCACAGAACAGTATAAACAAAACATATTAATGGGGAGTTGTGGGGTAAGGGGAAAAAATTTGGTAAAAAAGATGCACATGTATAAGGGATTTAGCAGAGCCTTGAAGGGATTGTCAAAAGGCCATTCAGGAATTTGGTAGAGACTGACACAGAGTGTACTATGGCTGGAGTTTAAATGCTTTCTGCCTTTCACAGACGTATTTTTGGGACATGGGCTACAACCGTTTAATCTTTTGTGTCAGGCCACCCATGACCCCGAAAAAACCACGCCTTTTTCCTTGGCTAAAAAAGGAAAAAGGGGCTGGGGCAGTGCTCCCTTTTTATATGAAGGGGGAAACTTTGCATTTAAATGTAGAAATAAAGGGGTCTCGGGGGAAAAGTGGAAGGCCCCTCAACATTCCTAAACTTTCTGGAGGGCCAGTGTGAGGTTTCCCCCGGGCATTTATGGTTTGGGGAACCTTTTGGGTATTCCTTTGGGGTTTTGGGTTTTTCTGTGATTTATCAAGTTTCCAAAAGGTTAAATTCAGCCATCTTTCCCGAAAATTGTAAAAGGGTTCCCTTTTTTTGGGCAAAATTTTTTGAAGTTTCTGATATTATTTTCCGCGAACCCGGGGTCCCGCCCCTTTGCTTCATTACCCGCCAAAAATTGTCTGACCCCAAATCCCAAAAGAGAATTATTTTGGGGAGCCCCAAAAATTACTGAAGGGCGGGTAAGAAGGCAAAACTTGGGGGGTTCCATAAAACCCCTCAGCAGTGGGGCCCCGGGTGATTGCTTCCAATGCCACATTGCCGGGACTGGGTTTTTCAAAAAATGGTTTTTTTACTAAAAATTTGGGGTTTTTTTTATTTGGCTTTTAAATTAAAGGACATTTTAAAATTTAAATTTTCAGTGTTTTCCCAAAAGTTTTGAGTTGGGACTAATTAAACCCTTTAAAACCTGTTTAACCCTTTTTGGGAAATTTTTCATCAAAAATGACTTTTTTTTTGTTTAAATTTAAATTTTTTAAAGGGATTTTTGGGTTAAAATTTTTTTTTAATTTTCCCAAAACAATTTCAATATTTTTTAAAAATTCTTAAGTCCTGCCCGGGGTTTTTTACTTTGGGCCCCTTTGGCCCTTTAAAAAATAGTCTGACAATCCTGTTCTGTAAGGGGGCGGGGGGGGGGGGGGGGGGGGGGGGGGGGGGGTTTTTTAAAAATTTCTTTTTGCTCAAATTTTTCACAAAAAAGGGGGCAAACTGGGAAAAAAGACACCTTTTTTTTTTGGGGTGAATAGATAAACTGGGGGTCCACCAGTCACAAGGGAATAGTACAACAGTTTCACCCCCCCTCCCTGCAAAGTGATTTCTTCCCACGGGAACAGGGGCATTCTAGAAAACTATCCTATAGAAAGGTCAAGGGGACTGAGTCGTTTAATCTCCTTTGTGCTTAAAATTTTGTTACACCCATCTCTTGACTGCTGTTAAAGATTTGCAAAAAAGGCCTAGTGGAAAAAATTTAAAAACCCCAAGAAATTAAAAATTATTAAAAATATTGAAAGTGATTTTTTTGAAAAAATTTAAAAAAAAAAAAAAAAAAAAACAACCATAAATTCCTGTTAAATGTGTTAACAAAAAAAGGGGGATTTAAAAATGGGGATTTAAATTTTTTGAGGGGGGATTTTTTCCCCTTTTAAAGGGGATGTGGTTCCTTACCACACACAGTTCAAGTTCTACTCCAGCAATAGATTTTAAGGCCTAATGAAGACCCACCAATGATAACATGTGGCAGGGGTGAATAAAATTTCAGGACCCCCATGGGAAAAATGAGAGGGGGCCCCGACTCAAAAATGCCCAAAAAAACTAAAACGGGCGCATAAGTAGCAGTATTTTAAAGGTATAAATAATATGTCTTTTTAGCAGATCCCCTTTTTGTAGTGGGGGAGAGAACAAAGTTTTAAACCACTTGTTCCACAAAAAAGGAACAATGTACCTAATTTGGGGCCCCCCCCCAACCCTTTTTTTCCCAGTCCCTGCGTCTCTATGGCTATAGTTACAACCCCTGAAAAAAATGTAAATTTGGGGGAAAAAAAAGGAGTCGGCAAAGTGTGCAAGAATTCACTTGGGGATTAGTGGACACCTTTCTTTTGCGGATTTTTATTTTTCCTTTGGCCTGGTTTTTTGTTGATTACTTTAAAATGTCTCGTTGAAGGCGAAGCAAAATGAGAATTTAAAAATTACATAGTTTTGGCCGGGTAAAAGGCGTTTCCCTTTCCCGTTCAGCCTGGGTTGGGGGGCCCCAAGTGTTTTATCCCCGAGGAAAAGAAAAATCCCCATGAGGTAAAAGCCAAATTTTCCCATTTTAGGGAAAAAATTTCCCTTCCCCCTCCAATCTGGCATCGAAAAAATCCCGGATCGCGACCCCTGAGAATCCGGGGCACTTAACTTGTTCTTATTACATTAGAAATGATCCAGACCCTTTTCCCCAAATCCTGGTCACTTTAACCTGTTATATTATTACATCAGAAAAAATTTCCGACCCTTCTCCAGAATCCCCTTTACTATAACTTGTTATTTTTACATTTGAAATGTTCCAGACCCTTTTCCAAACCCGGTCACTTAACTTTCATTTTTACATCTAGAAAATGTTCGACCCTTCCCCAGTCCTGGACTATAATTTTTTATTTTCATCTGAAAAGTTCCGACCCTTCTCACAATCCCAGTCATATAACTTGTTAATTTTTTTTTCACTAGAAAATGTTTCCAGACCCCTTTCCCGAATCCCCCGGTCTCTGAACTTGTTATATTTAATCTAAAAAGTCTCCGACCCTTTCTCCGAATCCGGGTCACTAAACTTGTTTATTATTACATCGAAAGTCTCCAACCCCTTTCCAGAATCCCCGGTCTCTATACTTTTTAATTTTTCATCTTAAATTATCCGACCCTTCCCCGAATCCCCGGCACTATAACTTTTTTTTTTTACTCTAGAAAAATATCCAGCCCTTTCCGAATCCTGGACTATAACTTTTATATTTTACATCTAAAATTCTCCAACCCTTTTCCAGAATCCGGGCCTATAACTTTTCTATATTCATCTAAAAATTTCCGACCCTTCCAAATCTGGGTCATTAAAACTTGTTTTTATTACACAGAAAGTTTTTCCGCCCCTTCCCCAAACCCGGGTCACTAAAACCCTTTTCTATTATTAATTTTAAAAGTATCCAGAACCTTCTCCAGAATCCTGTTCACTAAAATTTGTTTTATTATTAAAATTAAAATTACCCCAGACCCTTCCCCAAAATCCTTTCACTATAACTTGTTCTTTTTAAAAATCTAAAATGTTCCAGACCCTTCTCCCAGAACCCGGTCATAAACTTTTTCTATTTTTTACATTGAAATGTACCCGGGGCCCTTCTCCAGAACCCTGGTCCTATAACTTGTTTAGATTACTTCTAAAATTTTTCCAGACCCTTCTCCAAACCCTGGTCCTAAAAATTGTTTAATTTTAATCTAGAAATTACCCAAACCCTTTCTCCAAATCTGTTCACTATAACCTTTTCTATTATAATCTAGAAATGTTCCAACCTTCTCCAGAATCCTTTCATTTAACTTGTTATATTATTACATCTACAAAGTACCCAAACCCCCTTTTTTTTGAACCTGTTAGTGAATTCCCCTAAAATTTTTCCTCTGGCAGAGAATTCCACAGTCCAGCCTTACAGTAAAGATCCCTTTCTATTTTTTATGTAAAAGTCTTCTTTCCTTTGGCTTTGGACCCCCCCTTGTTCTAGATCAGTCCTGGGTATAAATAGATCTTGAGGAGATTTCAAATTTTGCCCTTTTGATATATTTTATATTTTATTATGTCCCCCCCCGAAGCCGCTTTTCTCTAAAACTAAATAACCCTAACTTGCTAATCTTTCTGGGTATTGTAGTCCCCCCTCCTTTTATTATTTTTTTTTGCCGCTTGTACTGTTCAAGCTTACAAAGCTTTCCGGTGGCGTGCCCCAAAACTGTCCCAATATTCCATGTGTGGTTGACCAGTGACTTGAAAATGGGGGAAAAGATGTTTTCATCTGTGCATCATGCCCCTTTTCCTAACGGAGTGCTGCGTGAAGTTCCTATTGACTTATTTCTAATATTATGTTAGCAGTTTTTGGCGACATTGTGGTAGGGAATTCCTCCTTGGTCCATGAACTTTTTTTATCAGGGAGGGGGAAACAAGGGGGCACCCCGTCAGGATGGAAAAGGGGAAATTTTGGGTCCCCAGCAAATACTGAAAGGCTTTTTAATGGCCCACACACAACGATGGGAAAATTGAGCCTTGTCTATGCCTCCTTGAGCCCCTTCCCCTGTTGGGAGAAGTGGGCCCTAAGCGGTGCCTACTTGCCTACCCATTTCTACCCTTTGCACTGTTGACAGAGGTGATTGGTCATTTGGAGATTGCGTCAGTTGTGGGCAAGTCATCAGCAGCGCCAAAAGGGGGAGCTGTCTGCCATTATGACATATAGTGTTGTGGAGTGTTGCATTAGGCTGATTAGTATGTGTTTTACTATGGGCAGCCAATGAGACACCAGAAGCCAGAGGACTTCTGAAACATGAGTGAGACATCTGTGACATCTAGAGCCACATGTATGAAAAGTGTCTAGGTCTAAAAGGCACTTTGTTGCCCATAGCAAACAATCAGAGCGCCCCTTTCATTTCTTATAGTGTTCTGGAAAAATAAGAGGGGCGCTCTGATTGGTCACTATGGGCTCTGATTGCTTGCTATGGGCAACAAAGTGAGTTTTAGACCGAGACAGTTTTCATACATGTGGCCCCTAGTGTTCTGAGTGAGTGGAGCCAAAATGGTGCAGAGACTGAGCTACATTTAGCCCTGACGAATACTGAGCTAAAGTGTGTCCTTGATGTCAGGGCCTTCTGCTGCAGGCAGTATGTGACTGGAAAAAACTATATACATTCTCCGCGCCTAAGATAAAAGCAGCAGGGTATAGGGTGATACTGCACACACCCTTATTGTGTTGTTAAAATCAAGCATACTGACATGTACTTGAGATACCATAGACTTACCCCTGATGAAGGAATACATCAATTCCGAAACGCGTCGGTAGTTTGCCTGTTTAGTTTGTAGTGAAGGTGACGTCACCAGATCTACTAGTCAGTATAGCGAGCGCTACCGGCCGGAGCGCACGCTAGTCAGTTTATCAGTGTAAGGAGGACTATGGCGGCTTTAGGCCCCGTTTCACCGGTATAATTCTGTCCACGGTTGGCGCGTACTGCGCGCCGTATTTGTGCTGCAGTACGGCGCCAATCCGCGGCAGCAATTACGGTAATCCACTGCTCTCATTGAGAACAGTGGAATCCGTCGCTCCTCCCCGCTCGGCGAATCCGCCGCGGGGGGAGAAAGTGACATGACATTATTTACGGCGCGGACGCGCCGTAAACAATGCATTGTCTAGGGGGCCCGGGAGCGGCGCCCGCCGCGCTCCGGCCCCGCCCCGTCCCGCCCCTTATTCACGGCGGATTTGTGCGCTCAATACGGCGCACAAATCCGTCGGGAAATAAGCCGTTGTGAACCGGCTTTAATGTGGTATGGTGGAATAGATGACGGGTGATCCACCTTTCTGGTAAGCCAGCTGTCATCTGTGCTATTTTGGTTTATTGCTTTTATGGTTGTTTTTGTGCTAAGTGGTGTTTGCTTGTGCTATCGGAAAAGAAGTGCAACAAAAGTGCCACACAAAAACGGTGCATTGAGGATACGGTCTATCGCAGGTCCATACTTAAAAGTAATGGGTCCCCACAAATCTAGAACGAATGTTTCCTCGCCGGACCAAAAGGTACCTGCACGAGGATACAAAAAATGATCCCAACTACCGAAGCAGAAGGAGATCACGGTGCTCCCTCACCGAGCCAGAAGGCATCCGCATAAGGTCACAATCGGTGGGCTCCACCACCGAAGCGGATAGAGCCCCAAATACTTGCACTTGGCATCAGAAAGAACGTCAACCAAAGTGCCACCTAGGTGGCCGACTGATGCTAATTGTGGACATCTGGTCATACATTGTCTACATTTTTGCTATACATTAACGTAGTTACAACGGGCACCTGTAGACACTTGTTACTCAAATTGGGGCTCTCTATTTGTATAGAATCGGCTGTTTTTAGCGCGGTGGTATATATATTACATGTTAGTATGTGACTGTACCCCTGGTGCACGGAAACAAGACTGAGATGAGTGATTTCCACAAGAAAAACCTTCCACCTCAACTGCACTTCACATTTGCGCTCATTTGTGGGAACCACAAAGAACCTGTACACCTTTATATATGTGATAGCTTAAAATACCACAATTGAGTAAAGCCATCATGCAAGTTTCTTGTTGCATCATCTCCTCAGCAGGGTGATCACTTTTAGACCACCTGCAACACCAACACCAGAGTATAGGGGGCACGCTCTTGCACCAGGCAAAAAGGTTAACGACATCACACCCATTTCCCCACTCTAACAAGTTCACAACTTACCATTATAACTGATGTTAGAGGACAATTTCTGGTCACTTGCAGGTCACCCTCTTAGACACAATGTTATAGACAAGTGGCAAAAGTTCAATGAGAACTTTTAAAGGTCTTAAAACTCATTATATTTTTAATTGATTAGGAATCTAAAGGTCTCTAGAATTTACTATTTGGTTGTTAATTAGCAAACTACTTGCCAGAAATAATATGAAAAGGTGCGGCAGGGCGGTCCTGCATCCTGAAGATATTTCTTGTGTAGACTTTGGTTTATAAAGTACAGTCACGTTGTCACGCTAAATCCTGTCTAACCAGGAAGCAGCCGTGAGCCAAGATAACCACGAAAACCTTGAGCTTGCTATATTGCCTTCTTGGGTGTCTAGTCTCCCTGGTACAAATAGCCCTCACATAAAGTATAAGCAGCCTTAACCAGATGCCGATTGCCCATTAACTACAAACGTCTAAGGGTATGTTCACACGGGGTAATTTCGGCGCGCATTTCCGCTCTAATATGGGTGAGATGCGCGCCGTAATTACGGTAATCCATAGTTCTCATGGAGAACTATGGATTACGCCTCCTCTCCCCGCTTGTAGAATACGATCGTATGGTACGCGCGGGGAGATAAGTGACATGTCAATTACTTGCGTCGCGAGTAATGGATGTCAATGGGGCCGGCGCCGCCACCCCCACTCCGTGCCGTGGAAGTACACGCGTATTAGCGTGAGTGTAAAGCAATTGACACCTAACTCTGCACAAGTGTTCTGGAACACTTATTGTGCAGCTGCGGGAGTGGAGAGCCGGCTGTCACATATAGGTAGGTTCTCCATTTAGAAGGCAGGGACGGTTTATTACTGTCCCTGCCTTCCCGATAGTTGTATACCCAGAACTTAATGAGATCGGCAGAAAGCAATCAGGCTTCCCGGCGTTGGCAGTCATGTGATAGGGGCTTGATAGCTGAAAATGCGGATGGGTCTTAACAAACCCAGATCAGCAGTAAATTTAGTAAACTGCACTTTTCTTTTTTTATTTTTATGATTTTCCATCATTTTATAAAAAATTACAATAACAAAAATGTAAAATTACATAAAAATTAAGCCTTGTGTATCACAGAAAAAGGCCAAAAAATTTGTAGAATAACCAAGCGTGAAAGAAGCATTTAACTTCTCAACCTGCAAGTACTAAGTAAAATGGTCTTGGTCAGGAAGGGGGTAAATGCCGCAGTCAGGAACTGGTTAAAGGTATTGTCTGCTGTAATAAAATAATATTGAAACAGGGCCAGGGTGTGGAAAAAAAGAAAACAAAAAAGATACTTACCTCCCGGTCCCCCACCACTGCAACTTCCGAGTTCCCTGGGATCGGCTTCTGTTAACTTCTGGGGTCTCATCCCGACACACAGGAGAGGCTCGTGCTCTATAGAGAGCGAATGAAGCCCAAGCCTCTCCTGAGTGTTAGGACGGGAACTCAGTGAGTGAGGAGCGGATCCCTAGGTAACTCTACAGCTCTAACAGTGGAGCAATGGGAGTTTAAATCTAACTTTTTTTCCTTCTTTACCCACTCTGGCCCCATTTCAGTATAATTGTATTCAAGATAGTGTGGCAGAGCGACCGCTGGTAGTCGCATGTTTCTGCTACTAGAGGGTGTGCAGCCAGAGACCTGCAAACCACACGCCACCAAGGGTACCTGGCCTTGGTGGGATAGGAGCCAGCCATATAAGTTGTCAGCCACAGTAAGCGGTTGGCAGCGCTGTGTAGATAGTTTTGGCTTTTCAGCTGTTCCTGGGTCGGCTCTTATTGGGAGTAGACAATGTATCGAGTGGGCATCTACTTTCCGTGTTCCAGGCCAGGATTTGGACACGTCCCTGGAGGCCTGTAAAAGCCTGGGACTACAGGTGTTCAGGGTGTGTGGTTTGCTGCCAGAGTTTTGGAGCATCAGTGGAGCCAGAGAGAGAAAGGCTTTTACCCCCAGGCTTGAGGGAGGCCAGAAGGGGTCAATTGGAGACTGACCAAAAGTGGTTTGTGAATGTTGGACATTAGATCCAAACCCTTTATAGAGAGGGACGGTACCTGTGTCTAGGTAGTGGCCAGACAGGCCTAGGGTTTTGTTGTATTTCTACTGTCCTTGCCTGTGGAATAAAACTGGCTGAGGCCAGCTTAAAGAGACTACTAGGGCCAGAAGATTTATTTGCCAATACCGATCTACCGAAGATGGCGTTTCTGCGAGCTAAGGTACCCCCCAGGACGGTCCAGGATGGCGTCCAAACAAGTTCGAGTTGTCACAAGAGGTTAAAAGAATTAAACTTATTTAGTCTTGAGAAAAGATTGCTCCGGGGAGACATGATTAATTGATATAAATAAGCATATAAATGGCCCCTACAAAAAGTATGGGGAAAAGCTATTTCATGTAAAACCCCTTCAAGGGACAAGGGGACGCTTCCTCCATCTGGAAAGAATAGGATTCAGTCTCAAGAGGAGAAAAGCCTTCCATTACCATGAGAACTGTGAATCTGTGGAATAGCCATCTGAGGAGCTGGTCACAGCAGGAACTGTTGAGGGTTTCAAGAAAGGTTAGAAAATTTTCCTAAACCCCAAAAAATGAAAAAGAAGAAAAAAAGGGGAAAGAAACGCTCCTTTTACGCAATTCCTGTGACTTTGATATGATTAAATATAACCCTTTGTACAACTAACTTTAATGAGTTGGCGGAAAAGGCAAAAACCACTAAATAGCCTTCGTTAATTGAAGAATGGGATGGTGAGGTTCATGGTCTGGTTGAAAATCCCCTGGAGCCGTCAGGAGTGGATACTAGATATGGGGTATGGTAATCCAAGAATTCCCGCTGGACCCCGTGTTAAACAATCCAAGTGACTCACTGGACCTTTTTTCAGTTATCGGGATTTTATTTTTTAAAAGGGAAAACGCGTTTCGTTTGCTAAAGAAAATTTTATCTTTCCCCAAACCCAAGAAAATAATCCTATTCCTTTAAAAATTTATAGATCCAATCTTTAGCCTTTTTGGGGGGTTAATTTTAAATATTTTATTTGGGGTAGATTTGGTTCTTGCCTTAGGGGATCCAAGTCTTCATCAGTAGGGGAAAAACAAACTTAAAAATTCCCTACCCCCCTCCCTTCTCCAATTTTTTCCCCAATGGTTAACTATGGTTTAGCTTTTTTTAATGGTATTAAACAATTTTTCCCAACCCTTGCCCCTCCTGTCACCTGCCCCTCAAGAACATCCTGTAAAATTTCCCCCTCTCCAATCTGTCCTGAATGCAGCAGCCAGGTCATCTTTCTCTCCAGCGCAAATGATCCCTTTTACCCGTGTCAATACTACATGGTTTCCCATTCAGTACAGAATCAACATAAACTCATCACTCTCCCCTAAAGTCTCCAGCGCTGCACCCCCCTACATCTCCCCCCTCTTCTCCCACCCTTCCGCTTCTCCGCTATCTGATGATATCAGATTTAATTTTCCCAATCATCCGAACCCCCATGCCCCTCCCAAAATTTCCCCGGCGGGCACCAGTTTTTTGGAAAATGTTACCGCGGGCGATCGGCACATTCACAACCCCCACTTTTAAGAGGGCCCTGAGAAAACATTTCTCAGTCTGGCCCGTAAATCCCTAATTGCTAACCCCCACTCTATCACACAACTGTCACTCCCCCCCAACTAGGGCACCAAGGGACTTATCTGTATTTGAGTATGTAGGGTGGGAGTTCACCAAAAAATTTTTGTAAACCACCCCCCATTCATCATACATGCCAACTCTCCCGTTTTTGGCGGGGGGGTCCGCTATTTGGGGTCCCCTCCCGCCCCCGGGGGGGGTTGGCATTCCTCCCCCCGCCTGCAGGCGGGGGGGGTCCTTTAAATTACCGCGGCGCAAGAGTTGGTTGGTGCGTACTTTGCGGCCGCGGGGGGCCGCTCCTACAGGCGGGTGCAGCGGCCGCAGGGGCCCCTCACCCGCCGCGGTCTCACTGTGCGGGGAGGAGGCAGGAGGGTCGGCCCCCCCTCCCTCCTCCCCCTGTATTCCGGGCCGGTTTTTTGTGCGCCCCTACATACAGGGCAACGGCGCAGGGGGAAGTGAAACCCCACCCTGCAGTGGGGGGGGGGGTTGGGGGGACGCTGGGGGGGCTCTCACTTTCCCCTGCGCCGCTGAAAGATCGGTCGGGAGCGGCCGCGCTGCAGGAGCCTGGTAAGGTAAGTGGTTTTTTTATTTTAAATTTTTTATTAGCTTTAGGGGGCTCTACTGGGTAACAAAAGGGCAACCTGGAACGAGGGGGGCACTACCTGGGAACAGAGGGGCACTACCCGGTTAAAAGTGGGGGGACTACCGGCAACAAGGGGACACCGGCTAAAAGGGGGGGACCCCCTGGGTAAAGAGGGGGCACTACCTGGCAAAGAGGGGGCCCTCCTGGCAACAGAGGGGGACTACCCGGAAAGAGGGGGAAATTTCCCGGCAACAAAGGGACACTACCTGGCAACAAAGGGGGCATCCTGGAAAAAGAGGGGGCAATACCTGGGAACAGGGGGACATCTACCTGGGAACAAAGGGGGCATCTCCGGGTAACAGATGGGGGGACTACCCGGGAAAGAGGGGGGACTACCTGGCAAAGAGGGGACCAACCGTCAACAGGGGGGACACTACCTGGTAACAGATGGGGACAACCTGGAAAAAGTGGGGGACACCTCTAACAATGGGGGACTACCTGGGTAACGAGGGGGCACTACCCGGCTAAAAAAGGGGGCAAAACCCGGGAACAGAGGGGGGCATACCCGGGAAAAA